>OY856399.1:6126469-6248969 GCA_963693495.1 Malacosoma neustria | reverse complement strand
CCGGTGACCTCTGCAAGTAACTGAAATACGTTATTACGTCATGGAGGTTGTCAGAGGTTGTTTTATTGTTGTTCAGACAGGCTAACAGCCCACTTAATGATAAGCGTATTATAAATAACTAGCCGTTCCCACCTGCTTTGCTGGTCGAATAAAAAGAAAATGAACTGTTTAAAATTTCGAGGTTATGTTCTGAAAAAAAATGCCAGAACTCAATCGCAGCGCCACCTTCCAGGTTCAATTGTGAATCTAAACCATTCTTGAATCCACTTGAATACACACAAAAAAATTTAACAAAATCGGTCCAGCCGTTTAGGAGGAGTTCAGTGACATACACACACACATAAGAATTATATATAAAGATAAATAAATATATTGGGACATTTCATAAAACTATGGGTACTAGACAACTAATACACTACATATATACTTTTATTTTGCAAATTAATACGTATTCTACATAACCCAGACGTGAGACGGGAAATAAGACCGTGGCCTTCAAAAGCATACCGACGTGCATTAGCCGATAAGCCAGGATGTTCGTCGTATAGATTTGCAACGCTAGGGACACCGCTAACATGCTGCCGTCTGCGTAGAGGTACTGGGACCTGATCATTTAGGAATTCAAGGTTATTATGGCTACATATTTAGAAACCAGGGGTGGCTTGGGGCTTGACCTGGCGAAATATCACATCATATTAAAGACTAGCTGTGCCCGCGACTCCGTCCGCGTAGAATAGTGACTATGGCCAGCATTTTTTGTATATATCGTATGATTTATTTTGGATTACAAACCCTATAAACCCTAAAATATAAATAAATGAAATATGCAAACAGTCAGTGTTATCGAATACAACTATGCCATGCGCCTCCGGAATACGTGCGTTCGGACTTACAAGGTCCCGCCTAAGCTAAGCCCTATTTCATACGATTTATGATATAAATCTGAGGTCAACTTAAATAGGAAAAAAAAATATTCCGATCATTTTTAAATAAAACAATTTTTTTTTTCTGAAATAAAAGTAGCCTAAGTTACTGCTTGTTACATCAGCTATCTGCCAATGATGGAAAGGCGCCACGGCGCCCTGACCTTCCGCCTGACGCAGGTCCTCTCGGGGCATGGTTGCTTCGGGAGGTACCTGTGTCGCATAGGGCGGGAGATGACGTCAGGGTGCCACCACTGTGGCGCGGGCGACGAGGAGGACACGGTGAACCACACTGTCGCCGTGTGCCCTGCGTGGCGCGAGGAGCGCCGCGCCCTCGTCGCCCAAATCGGCGTGGACCTGTCGCTCCCGGCCCTGGTTCTGTCCATGGTCGGGGGCGATCCTGGATGGACGGCCGTCGCCTCCTTCTGCGAGGCAGTCATGTCCGCAAAGGAGGCGGCGGAGCGGGAGCGGGAGTCAACCACCACACTCCCCTCCCGCCAACGCAGGCCACGCCGGCGGCGCCGGAGGGCCAGTAACGACCTCCGGCCGCCGTAAAAAGCGGCCGCGGGCGGCCCCTCGGGGGAGGACCCGCCGCCCGCACTATTACCGCGAGGGTGAGGGCTGCGTGCTGTTCCGCGGCCCCCCTCAACTCCTAGAGTTGTTAGGAGAGCGCCGGGGGGACGAAACCCTGACCCCCTGGCGCCAACACTTTAGAAGGGGCCCGCCTCAAGACAAAGGGCGGGCCGGCGCCGGCCCGGGCCACGAGATCGGCAGGCCATATATCCGTGGGCCCGGGCGTAGGCGATAGGAGAACAGCGGGGTTTTTTAGTGGGTAGTCGGAAAAATCCCGGAGTCCCACATATCCCTCGGTCCCCCCGGGCCGGGGGAACCCGTCAAGAGAGGTTTTTCCCCGAGACCAAAGAAGCTATCTGCCAATGAAAGTCCCGTCAAAATCGATCCAGCCATTTCAGAAATTAGCTGGAACAAACAGGCAGACACACAGACAAAAATTGTAAAAAATGTTGTTTTGGTATACAGGGTGACTGACAAACCCGTCCAAATTTTTTTTACGCACTAAACACCATTTAAGGAACCCATTTTTGCAAAAAAAAATTGTATGTAAAATTTTCAAAATAAAATATTTCATATATGAACATTAATTCAATCGTACAGAATAGTCCTATGGTGCAATCTTCATACGTTAACCTGTTATTACCTGTCTCTGTCTCTCCCGCGTAAATGAGTAGTGCGTATTCGCTCACCCGGTGCAATGCCGCCGTCATCGGCCTTTTACTAGGTCAGATGGAGAGGTCATTGACACTCTAGCGCCGTATTATGTAAATTGCGAGTTCTTTGAATGACTTTGTGATGCTGATTATTCAACATTTTTGTACTATGTGATACAAAACTAAAATACATATTTCTCATAACTTCTACTAAAGATTCTTGTGTGTGAATACATCCGTGTATACATCCAAATGCACTTAGGAAAAAGCGGTTATTTTAATATTACAAACAAGACACTCCAATTTTATTTATTTGTATAGATGTATAGACTATGTCAATTCCCAGATCAATTTCCTAGGAGAGGAAAAAGTCCGTTACACACTACCTGCTACGCGAGGCCACAGCAAGCTCATGTACTCACGGCAAATCAGCACGTTACCGTGTTTTAAGGAACAGGAGCCTTATAACCACTAAAAACCTCCTCCAAGCTCTTCATTGCTCGCGTTCATGGTGCCGGGAAATGACACGAGCCGTCTATCGTCACCTTGAAGAGCATTGGCTCGTAGTGGGGGCGAGCCTTACTGATCCAGAGGAAGAGATCCTCCGGCCGCCGAGGTCATGTAATTTTACGCTAATGTAAATTTATATAATGGGCGGGCCATTGCGACTCCCTCGTCCGTAAAACATGCTTACAAATTTAACATGCAAAATTTATGCTCCAAATGATATAAACAATCCCTTAAAAGGGAAAAGGGATCATTTGTTTGTGAATGTTAGTATTAATATGCCCGCTGTATAATTCAGTTCACGTACGATGTATTCTAACGATAGCATTATTTATTGCTCCGCGAAAGCAGGCAGACTATCCTCTATATAGTAAGTGATTACCGTCGGCTATGGATATTTGCGATGCCGGACACCGCTGACACGTTGCCGTCCATGTAGGGGTACTAGAACCTGATTTGTTAATACCATTAGCAAATTCTAGACGGGCTGGAAGCCCTATCATCTTTTTTTTTTTGGTGTCGGGGAAAAACCTCTCTTGACGGGTTCCCCCGGCCCGGGGGGACCGAGGGATATGTGGAACTCCGGGAAAGATGTTCGACCATCCGACTACCCACTAAAAAACCCCGCTGTTCTCCTATCGCCTACGCCCGGGCCCACGGATATATGGCTTGCCGATCTCGTGGCCCAAGCCGGCGCCGGCCCGCCCTTTGTCTTAAGACGGGCCCCTTCTAAATTGTTGGCGCCGGGGGTCAGGATTTCGTCCCCCGGTGCTCTCCTGGATCAACAGTTGAGGGGGGCCACAGAACAGCACGCGGCCCTCTCCCTCGCGGCAATAGTGCGGACAGCGGGTCCTCACCCGAGGGGCCGCCCGCAGCCGCTTTTTACGGCGGCCGGAGGTCGTTTCTGGCTCTCCGGCGCCGCCAGCGTGGCCTGCGTTGGCGGGAGGGGAGTGTGGTGGTCGACTCCCGCACCCGCTCTGCCGCCTCCTTTGCGGACATGACTGCCTCGCAGAAGGAGGCGATAGCCGTCCATCCAGGATCGCCCGTGACCATGGACAGAACCAGGGCCGGGAGCGGCAGGTCCGCGCTATCATCTAACTCAAGTTATTTTGTCGTCTTTTAGATAGTCTAACCCCGGTTACAAAGGTTGTAACTACTCCGTCCCGGCATGGAGAGATGCATACCCTACATACATCGTTTATATGCTGTTCTTTTTTCTTTCTTAATGGAATGCACATCGAAATGTCTGCGCATTTCATCATCATTGTTCATCAGTCTGGGTATTTATCAGTTGTCTATTAGTACCCATAACACGAGCGCTCCGCTGCTTACTTCGTTACAAATTGGCGCTGTGCCAATTGTCAGTATTTTTTTTTATTGCTGTAGGACAGTAGACAGGCTGGCAGCCCGCTTAGAATTTAACAGTTACCGTCGTCTATGGGTGTTTGCAACGCCAGTGGTATCGCGAACACGCTGCTGTCCCATAAGAGTACAGGAACTTGAGTCACTAATGCCGGAACACAACACAAGGTTATTATGGCGACATACTTAAGACCAAAGGTGGTCGCCATCCAGACGGGCTTGAGGCCCTACCACGTAGCCTAGGGTGGGTTGTTTTGTTGGCTTTTACGACAGGCTGACCCCGGCCGCAGAGGTTAGTATTCTTTCTCGGCCCCTGCACGGATAAATATTTATTTAACTATATTAATTGCCGCATTATGTTCGATAGTGATGGAAAATTCCGTCGACCATCAGATGGTGCAGAGTCAGTATCCCTAACTGTCATTGTGCCAGTTCCTTGTCTCTGCCTGCCTTTTCTATCTCCGTTAAAGGTAAAAAAAACACTAAAAGCTCTTGGAGGAGTAACAACAGCTCATAACATCGCAAGGCTTTTCTCAACCGTATGCGTATAATTAGCCGTCCCCGACAACTTCACTGGTCGAGTAGCAAAAAAAATAGAAAAAAAAATACAAGAAGTTTTCGCACGTATGCGGTGTAGGCTTGCGCTATTTCCCCGCGGCAAGGAAACATACATCACTGAACACGTAGTATTTATAAAAATTGTTGTTTCTTAAAACTTTAATAACTTTATATTAAATGAAGATATCGCAATATATTTTCTAAATTAGGGCCCTAACTCACCGAGACGCCATGGCGACGTCGCCAGCTACGTAGCTATGGTTACCTCTGGCTACCTTCGGTTGCCAAATGGAGTAGCCAGTGGCGACCATCTGTCAGTTCAGTTCTCCCTCGTATCGAGAATGGACGTTTCGTGCTTAGAAGAAATCGCACTTATTTATTATGTACGTCGCCGAAAATTTAAAAAGAAAAAACCTAAGAAATTGTGGGTCCATCCTTTTATATCAGATCGAAGCCGAAGTGGTGTTTTTTTCTTTGAATAAATTTAATATTTCGTCCCAACATTTTATTTTTAAATAACGATCGAAATAATCTTTTAATCCCATAAACATAGTCGATTTTGAATTTCTACAATGAATCTTTCTGTATCGAAACTCATTATACATCCGTCTTGGCCACTGAGTGAGTGAGACGCAGCTTGCTCGGCGACGTTGCCAGGTCGCCACGGTGTCCATACTCCACACAGCGAGCCGACAGTCTTGGCTACGCTTCCAAATTGGCGACGTAGCCAACCGTCGCCTAGTGAGTTAACTGTCATACATTGTATTATGAATTGTTTGGATACGTAGCCAGCGACGTCGCCATGGCGTCTCGGTGAGTTACGGCCCTTAGGACCAAGTGTCTAAAATAAATAGAACTTAATTTTTTTAATGAAGTCTATTCTGTAGTTTTACCGTGAAACGCGCACAGCTGTAAACCTCTATCATTTTATTTATATAGAAAATCTGCACATTTAGCGAGAAAAACTGCCTAAACGGTGCAAACCATCGTAAGATTCGCAGCCGGGCTCTCTCCGAGTGGAATACTGAGTCAAAATACCTTAGAGGAAGCTTTCTTCTTCTTCTCAGTCGGATACTCTTGACAGAGCAGTCGTGGTCACGCAATACGCCCGGCAGCGCTTCACCACCGCGCGCCATTTGTCCCTAGCTGAATGAAGTCTGTCTTGCGCAGTCGTTTAGGGGTGTGTGTGTCATCGACTTAATTTGGTCCGTCCATCGCAAAGACGAACGCCCTCGCGATCTGCTGCCATTTACCCGGCCCTGCACAACGAGCCGCTCCACGGAGTTCCCCCCCCCCCCCCCCCGCGTCGCGTCACATGTCCAAAGAACTGGAGTATTCGGGATTGCACCACCGTTGATAGTCTCTCGCCGATGTTAAGCTTAAGAGGAATCTTTAAGGAAAAGTAAATGAATTTCTATTCAAATTTCAAACGGATTATGATTATTGTCAGGAACAAACGAATTCCCTTTGTTTAATTTAACAAAGGAAAAATTACAATTTCAGATTGAATACGCATTGCTTTTTCCTTGTGGAATTGTATACTGAAATAATATCAGAAATAATGAAATACAAATGGAACAATTTATTCACATAATAAACTCTTTTGCAAAAAAAATAGGCGGTTTTGATTTCTACAATATTGTTAATAATTTAGTTCTAAAGAGGTTTTAATAGCCAAGCTATGTTACTGGCACTTAAAAAAGAGTCCGAAAAAAAGTTAATTTTAAATTTGAAACTTTTGTTATTAAAAATAATAATCCGTTTTTCCTTTTTACTTACTTTTGGCGAGTTTCCGGCTAAAGGGTTATCAGGCAATTAAAACTAACTTCTCGTTATTTTTAGTACAGTAATTTATGTTTGTCGCACAATCCCGCCTTATTGTAACTTAAAAAAGATATCTTCGTGTCTATTGTAATGGCAGAAGAAGCAATAAGACATAGTAAAAATACTGTGTGTGTCAGCTCCAACGCACGACTGGAGTTTACTACTTAAGTACGATTGTCTAAACATACGCAAAAAGAGTTTATTTAACTGAAAAAAGATTAATACCATATGAAAGGGTAAATTAACAAATTAATGAAAATAATATACATATATAAAAAAAGGTTTAAAACGGTTTTAAGTTCAACCTAATTACAACTATGGCACCTAGTAATAAAGTCACAAATCTCCAAAACATTATCTAATACTTACGATCATTCGTCATATAAAATGAGCAAAGCAATAAATTACTCTTGTCACTTACAAATGAAAAGACATATGTTAAACAACATTTAATGTGAAATAAACCTTAAGTTGTAACAAATAAAGTAATTTTTGCCTTGAGAGATACATCGTTTTGTTTTGTTTAGTGTGTTCCGGTGCACGCGCACCAAAAACGTAACGAGATCATTCACTAGTAGATTTTACTCTCACATTTTTCTCATATCGGGCACCTTATATATGAAAATCGATTCTTATGGAGTAAACTCCAACTATAGCGCTGCTGGAAGAGGGCTGTAGCCAATGTTACGTCTCACAGCGGTTAAACGTAAGTCGTTCCACCGTTCACAGAACCAGGACTCGATACCAAGAAACAGTTTCCGTTTAGAGAAGGATCCTTCAAATCAGGAAAGGGAGTAAGACAGGGCTGCATTCTTTCTCCCGTTCTTTTTAACGTATATGGTGAATATATAATGAGGAAAGCCTTAGAAGATTGGGAGGGGAGCATCTCGGTCAGTGGCATGAAAATTAGTAACCTGAGATATGCGAACAACACCACTTTTCGCATCACCGGAGAAAGAACTTGCTGAATTGTTTCGCAGAATGGAGTATGAGAGAGGATTGGTGGGACTCTCTATTAATACATCCTAAACAAAAGTCATGGTTGTGGACAGATCCGGCCAACTCTCTAGAACTGGAGAACTTTCGGACTTAGAATTTGTCAGCGAGTTTGTTTACCTCGGATCCCTACTGACTGACCCAGGATTCCTCCTTGGTCAGTCCTTTTCCGACCGGTGTCGCTATTGCGTCATCTGAGACCTTAGCTTTTAGAAAAAAAGAAAAAGAAACGCAATTCATACTCAACGCAATAATTCGTACTCGAGTTGTCATACAGTACAGACCTCTCTGGGACATATTTACGCTGCCCATTGAATACACGAAGATCTATCAAGTAATTGTGAAGTTTTATTTCGAATACCCAAACATGAATGCTGCAATGCTGCTGTTACAATTTTTAATATAAATGCTATTTATAATAATAATATTCATGACAAAAACGTTGATAACAACTGGATTAAAGTCCTTGACTGCTGTATTAGGTACAAAGGAAGACCTGTGTCTGTGATTTATACTATCGAAATAATGCTAGGCGTCTCCATTTAGCCGAGATGAAAATGTTGAGACGGATCTGAGGAGTGACAAGAATGGATATGTTGAAAAACGAATATAAAAGAGAATCTCTGAAACTTGGCATACGGGCATGTAATGAGAAGGAATGTTGTCAACATTACAAGAAGAAAAACTTGAAAGTAGATGGGTACAAGGCAGTGCCGTAGCCAGGGGGAGGCATTGTGAGGCAATGCCCTACCTTGAAATCACAATGCCCTACCTTAAAAATATCTAAAACTCAGATAAATTATTACAATTAAATTTTGTTCACAGTTTGAGATAAAAAAAATTATAGTGATAAAATTATCTAAACTATTCAGTTCTTCGCATTTTTTAATAACATGGCGAATCGTAGAATTCAACTGTTTTAAATATTTTTTATTATTATGTTAATTATTGTAATAAGTTTGCAGAAACAATATGATTTAAATGGTATTTTTGGTAGTATCTATTTACTCATGTCACCACACCTAACAATTAATTATTACCTCACTTTCAGTCAGACGTGGATCTCTACATCCAAATCTGGAAGTTCAACCATCTTGTTCGCTTGTTTTATCCGTGCAGGAGCGGAGAAAGAATACTAACCTCTGTGGCCGGGGTCGGCCTGTCGTAAAAGGCGACAAAACAACCCATCCTAGCTACGTGGTAGGGCCTCAAGCCCGTCTGGATGGCGACCACCTTTGGTCTTAAGTATGCCGCCATAATAACCTTGTGTTGTGTTCCGGCATTAGTGACCCAAGTTCCTGTACCCTTATGGGACAGCAGCGTGTTCGCGATGCCACTAGCGTTGCAAACACCCATAGGCAACGGTAACTGCTAAATTTTAAGCGGGCCCTCAGTCTGTCTGCTGTCCTACAGCAATAAAAAAATTCATTGAGTATTTAATAGTTCTTAGATCCATCCATAAGATCTGTCACAAAAGATACATATATACATGGTGATTGATTTAGGAGTCCGTGCTTCGAGGGCAGATAATTATGATAATTTTTTTACTACCAATGCTGCCCTACTTCAAGTTCGATTCTAGCTTCAGCCCTGGTACAAGGGCAGAGGTAGACCAGATATGAGGGATTGTGAAGTGACCTTTTACGATAGGCCGCAGGGATCAGTATTCTTCCGTCCCTGCATGGATAAAAAGTATATGAGTCGTATAGTACCCATAAAACAAGCGCTGGTAGCATAATGCTTGTTGTGTATTAGATTTTTATCCGTGCAGGGGCGGAGAAAGAATACTGACCTCTGTGGCCGGGGTCAACCTGTCTTAAAAGGCGACAAAATAACCCACCCTAGCTACGTGGTAGACCCCAAGCCCATTTAAGTATGCTGCCATAATAACCTTGTGTTGTGTTCCAATATTAGTGACATAGATTCCTGTACCCTTATATATAATATATGTTTATCTCTTTTAGTGTCGCTTTTACGTTTCATGGAATTTTCAAATTACAACGGTATTAAAATTTCACTTCAATAACTCAAACTATATAAGAAACAGAAATATATATTTTGTAAATAACAAATTTAATACATCTCAGGAGGTATATCCAGCAGTCAATCATTCACGCTTCATAAGGAGGGGTGCGCTGTTATATATTTATAAATTTTAAAGGTTACATAGCATAAAATATAGGAAATACAGAAGTGAAACATCGTAGTATTTATCATTCGTACTTAGTAGCCAAGTCGAAATTGCAATAAATTATTAAATTATTGACAATCTCTGCGGCGAAACGGCTAATGCATTTCGGTACGCTTGCACATATCACGAGTTCGATTCCCGTCTCACGTCTGAATTTTTATGTATAATATGTATTTATTTACAAGAAGAAGGAATTTATCCATGCAGAGGCGGAGAAAGAATACTAACCTCTGCGGACGGGGTCGGCCTGTCATAAAAGGCGACAAAACCCACCCTAGCTACGTGGTAGGGCCCCTAGCCCGTCTGGGTGGCGACCACCTTTGGTCTTAAGTATGCCACCATAATAACCTTGTGTTGTGTTCCGACATTAGTGACCCTAGTTTCTGTACCTATAAGCGATAGCTGCGTGTTTGTGATGCCACTGGCGTTGCAAACACCCATAGGCGACGGTAACTGCTAAATTCTAAGCGGGCCGTTAGCCTATCTGCTGTCCTACAGCAATAAAAAACACAAAAGAAAAGTATGTATTAGTTGTACCCATTACATAAGTGCATATACATACATATAATTACGCCTCTTTCCCGTAGGGGTAGGCAGAGACCACTTCTTTGCATTTGCTACGATCCTTATATACTTGTTTCGCTTCGTCCACTTTCATTATTCCCTTCATACATGTCCTTCGGTTTAGGGTACTCTTGACCTGGCCTTTCTTCAAGACGTCTCTGATTTGGTTTCAAAACGTCCGCCTAGGTCTACCCCTTCCAACACTTCCATTAACACTCGCCTCATACACTTTTTTCGTCAATCGTTCTTCATTCATTCTCTCGACATGGCCAAACCATCTCAGCATACCTTTCTCAATTTTTGTCACTACATCTTCTTTCAGACATAAGTGCTATGCTATCAACTTTGGTACTAGATTGCGCTATGTGAATAGCATATTAGACGAAAAAAATCGATGCAGATTTGTCTCGAATACCACTTGGGTACCATATACCTTCTAATGTGCAAATTATAATTACCACGTAGTGAAAGAAAGGAAGCGAGTCTCTGCCAACTTGCTCCAACTTCCGGATCATTGATCCAGAACGAAGGTGAGATAGGCCCATATGTGAATTGCAGGATGAATGAAATGACAACAAGTCTCAGGAACAATTTACGATTTACAAGTTTTTTTTAATGCTGTAGGACAGCAGACAGGCTGACGGCCCGCTTAGAATTTAGCAGTTACCGTCGCCTATGGGTATTTGCAACGCCAGTGTCATCGCGAACACGCTGCTGTCCCATAAGGGTACAAGAACTTGGGTCACTAATGCCGGAACACAACACAAGGTTATTATGGTGGCATACTTAAGACCAAAGGTGGTCGCCATCCAGACGGGCTTGAGGCCCTACCACGTAGCTAGGGTGGATTGTTTTGTCGCCTTTTACGACAGGCCGACCCCGGCCGCAGAGGTTAGTATTCTTTCTCCGCCCCTGCACGGATAAAAGTGTCGTTTAGATTTAAAGGTGAAATTTATAAAACCGTAATGAGACCTGTCGTGTTGTTTAGATCATATGGATTATATAAAAGAATCCTGGGCCACAAAGGGGAAGGATGAAAGGTTATTGCATGCCTTCAATAAAAAAAAAACTATTCCAAAATATATGCACTCTTCTATCACTTAATAATCAACTTACTTTTTCTACTCATCAATATGTAGGTACGATCTATATTACGATAATTATTGTTATTTTTGGAGACGGTGTCAGCCGAGGTAGGTTTGAAACTACATATATTGTAGTGTTTCCTTGGAAACATCTATTATATCTCAACAGAGGAAATCTACTTCGAGGATAATTTCAAAAGGGACTTGCGAAGAACGCAAAAATCCGGCTTTACATGAAAAAAGTTTTGAACAAGGAAAATATTGAAAAACGTAGTCACCGTCTCGGCTTGATCAACGATCATCTATCTAATAAGACGGAGGAGCAACATGTACTCAGATTTTTACCCCCCCCCCCCCCTCACACCCAGGATCGAACCCGCAACCTCATGCGTTGCAGGTCGATTACTTTGCCTCCCCGCTACCACCAGTCTTTTATATGGTAATCAAGCTCATCAATAATACGCTAAAGCTTCTACCACCCACTCGGCTACCACCGCTTCACACATAATATACCTTAAGTAATGTAATTAGAACACTGACATCGTGTTACTATGCAGCAACGAACGTAAGCGCATTACAATTTGATTACAGACAGTTAGAAATTCTGCCACAGATCGCACCCTTACTGTAAGCCGTTAAGGAATTCCATTGATCATCATATTCGACTACGATAATTATTTGACCATTACGACGTTACGGCAGGTGACTCAAATATCCGGATAGCCTATAAAAGATTCGGCCGATTATCTTTAATTTGCTCCTAAGAATTGAAGAGTTCCGTTACTTTGTCATAGATCCCACAATCAGAACCTAACCAAACTCTCATCAAACTACCTTTGCGGTACATCCTTTCCAATAAAAAATTAATCATCGAAATCGGTTGGCGTGATATTGTTATTCGTCCATTTGTTGCGCAGATACTTAATGCAAATTTAAGACTTATATGGTTTTCTCATGGATGCCATTGTCAGAACTGGGCCAAATTGAAATGGGACCACACGGTAAACACCAGCTTTCATATAAAAAAAGAATCATCAAAATCGGTTCACCCAGTCGAAAGTTCTGAGGTAACAAACATAAAAAAATACACAGATAAATTGATAACCACCTCCTTTTTTTGAAGTCGGTTAAAAATTGATAAAATTAGAAATGAGTATATTAGGAGAAGTTTTAAAGCTGTTTAAAACTTAATTTAATTTTATTATTATGTTGGTACGCCACAAATTCATAAAAAGCCTTACTTCTGTACTCTCCGTGTTTTGTGTTATCAATGTGAATACTACGGTTGTCATCATCATTGTGGCGTCCTTTCGTACTTTGGCCATATATCTAGACTAACCATAGTCAGAAAGGTAGATGAGAAAAGAGCCAGAGGGCGATCAAGGACTAGATGGTCAGACCAAATAAGGGAAGTGCTGCGGGGTTTCAGGATGTAGTGAGGATGGTGACAGATAGAAACGGCTGGAGATGTTTCGTTCCTTCCCGTGTGATCTTCAGTCATGAAGAACCGACCAGAGAAAGAGATATTTTATTAACTACCAATGTTTTTTATCCGTCAGGGGTGGAGAAAGAATACTGACCTGTGTGGCCGGGGTCGGCCTGTCGTAAAAGGCAACAAAACACACCCTAGCTACGTGGTAGGGCCCCAAGCCCGTCTGGATGGCGACCATCTTTGGTCTTAAGTATGCCGCCATAGTAACATTGTGTTGTGTTCCGGCATTAGTGACCCAAGTTCCTGTACCCTTATGGGACAGCAGCGTGTTCGCGATGCCACTGGCGTTGCAAACACCCATAGGCGATGGTAACGGCTAAATTCTAAGCGGGCCGTCAGCCTGTCTGCAGTCCTACAGCATAAAAAAAATGTTAAACGACAAGTTTTATAAGTTTAGCGTGTTTGTACCTCTCCATCTGATTCTCAGATTAGAACAGGTAACCCCGTTACCTGTTTTTTATCGCTGTAACAGCAAATAGGCTGATCAAGTAATGAATTTGTTTGCTTAAAAAGGTTTCTTTTGTATATTTTTATCTTTTAATGCGTTGACATACAAACCAAAACTATTATAAAAAAATTGTGAAAATGTAATGTCGTTTTTATTGCCTTAAAACATGACTTACTTTATGACTTTCGTGGCACAGCGGCTATCACACTTCGGTACGCTTGCGTAGGTCACTGGTTCGAATTCCGTCTCGCATTTAGATCTGTCTAATATCTAAAACCAATAACACAAGTGCTATGTATGTATGTGCTATTTTTTTTACTTATGATAAACTCTCTTATTTTTGTATATATATATATATATATATATATATATATATATATATATATATATATATATATATATATATATATATATATATATATATATATATATATATATATATATATATATATATATATATATATATATATATATATATATATATATATTAATATGTATAATGGTGTGTTTACTTTGTCATATAGATTTAAATTATGCGTGTTCATTAGTAATATAATCCTATGGACTCACTACCAGGGATGCTGAAGACCGTGCGAAGTGGAGTAGAAAAAGTCGGAAAACGGACCCTGGGCACCGAAACGGAAGTTTCGGTTGCAACCGGGATTTGACGCTGGGATGATGATGATAATTAGTAATATAGTCTATTTTTATTTGTTTAATTATTAAGTTTATATTCTAGTTCTGTGTCTCTATCCGTGATACTGCTCAACGCGCCTGACGGAAGAACAGCGCTCGTTTTAATTAACGAGCAATTATGCTGAGTCAGGTTTAATTCAAGGCATACATATTTATTTTTATCCGTGCAGGGGCGGTGAAAGAATACAAACCTCTACAGCCAGGGTCAGTCTGTCGTAAAAGGCGAGAAAACAACCCACCCTAGCTACGTGATAGGGCCCCAAGCCCCTCTGGATGGCAATTTGTCGCCTTTTACGACAGGCTGACCCCGGCCGCAGAGGTTAGTATTCTATCTCCGCCTCTGCACGTATAAAATAAAATCTATCACATTTATAGATAAAATCTAACACATCTTCAGGCCTAAGCCGCTGAACCAATTTTATGAATTTCAGTTTAGAGATACATTGGCCTTGGTGAAGGACTTAGCCTTTTTTTATTTATATGGCGGAATAACGTTTGTATTTTATACATGAACACCAAGACCGACATACTTTAACCCCTTATTCCACGGACAAGTAATCAAGTATTTTAAATTAAATTCAAATTTTCGATTTGAAATCCACGTCAGATGTTCACAAAAAGGCCATTCAAGGCTGCAGAGGTCCAGAGGCTTATAAATAATTCAAGACCCTTCTGCCAATACGATCCACTTCAAATCTCTTAATACCGACACTCAATTAAGGAGATAAGAGATTCAAAAAATATTGATTAATGAATAAAACTGTGTAAAAATTACGACTGTATTCTATAATTTTATTTGGATAAATATTTTTTAAGCGATAAGGTTGCCTATTGTGTATTAGTTGTAAGATTATGTTTGTAGACACATATTATTATTGCTGTAGGACAGCAGACAGGCTGACGGTCCACTTAATAATAAGGAGTTACCGTCGCCTATGGATGTTTGTGACGCCAGGGTCACCGCGAACACGTTGCTGTCCTATAGGGCACAGGAACCTGGGTCACTATTTCCGGCACACGAGTTTATTATGGTGGCATACTTAAACACCAGAAGTGGTTGTAATCCAGGCGGGCTTTGGACCCTGCTACGTAGCTAGGGTTGTTCTGTTGCCTTCTTCGACAGGCCGATCCCAGCCAGAGGGTAGAAGTGAAAATATTACTTGAGGTTTTAAAAGATCTGAATAAAAGTTCATTCCCTAGTTAAGTTAATAACTTAAAAAAATAGTCTTTGTTGAATTTACAAGTAGGTACATCGTATCTACGCCGCAAGGCATTTGATACCAACTACCCATAATGATCCCGAGATTAAAGTCAACACGGACTGTTCAAACATTGTTTTGTGTTAATATTTCGTGTTTGTTATATGTTAGATTCAAGTTTATCTTAAATATTCTGGTGTGGACATTTCTTAAATTTATGATGTCATTTTTAAATAACCTAAATGTAGGTAGGTTTTCTTAACATAAAATTAACCGGAAGTTTGTAAATGTTTAAAAACACAATAACCAAAATTAATACAAAATACTTGTAGAAATAATATAATAATTAATGCCTAAATAACCTTATGTTCACATTTTTAATTTAATATTATAAAATCATAATTGTTTCCGTTTCTGTAATAAATATTTTGGTAGATATTTAATTTTGGTTATTGGCAAGTAATGGCAGGAGGGGAGACACCTGTCGACGAGATATAAAAACTAGGGACAGAATATTATAAAAGACGGTGTAATAAATACTAAAAAATGGACAGTGTAAGAAATATAATTGATAAGTGAAGTTGTAATACATGATGATTAACGTTCAAGTTAGTTTTATTTAGTAACTTTTAGATATATGAGGTTATTTTAGTAGCTATTTGTGAATCAGTATATGTATTTCTGAACACACATAGCTAAATTGTTGTTGTTAACACTGTACTAGGTTTCTTTGAGCGAATAATTTTTGAATACTTTTTTAACGAAACGTAGTCGGCATTCTTAACCATCGAAGGGTGCTTCATCCGCTACCGCTGGGCTAAGAAGAGTAGATTAGTTTCTATCCGTGCAGGGGCGGAGAAAGAATACTAACCTCTGCGGCCGGGGTCGGCCTATCGTTAAAGGCGACAAAACAACCTACCCTAGTTACGTGGTAGAACCTCAAGCCCGAGGTTCCACACCACATGAGACCACACCCTGAGGTTCTCTTGTCTGTTGCCAACATTAATTACAATATTTCACTATTCATTTTTTCTCCCTGCAGGGGCGGAGTAAGAATACTATCCTAACCGAGGTAGACCTGTCGTAAAAGGTGACAAAAACAAGCTAGCTGGCAGGGCTCCAAGCCCGTCTGGATGGCGATCACCCTTCGTCTACAAGTTTGCCGCCATAATAATTTTGTGTTGTAATCCAGCTTCCTGTACCCCTATTAGATAGCAGCGTGTCCACGGCGCCCCTAGCGTCGCAAACATCCATAGGCGACGGTAACTGCTTACCGTCAGCCTGCCTGTTGTTTCCCAGCAATAAAAAAAGTATTACTCGCAATAACTCTTTTTCTCTAAATTTCTTTATAATAACGCGATACTTGCTCCAATAAATTTTAATATCCGGATGACCATTCTTTGCTCGGTATTTTAATTTTTTTTGGAAATTAACAATTGATTTTCTTAGTCTAACCTCAAAGCAAAGACTCATTGACTTCGTGTTACTTAACAACGCCATCTGCTGGAATAGATTTAGTGTTGTTGTGTAATTAAAGCAATAAAAAAATAGTATTATTATTCGCCGATAGATGTCAGGAAGAGTCATTTCTCAGTTTAAATTGGGACTACTCAAACGCCACCTTTTGACATTTTCTAGAAATGATTCCTAGCTAGATCGATTTATCGCCCCCCAAACCCCCCGTATACTAAATTTCATGAAAATTGTTGGAGCCGATTCCGAGATTCCAATATATATATATATATATATATATATATATATATATATATATATATATATATATATATATATATATATATATATATATATATATATATATATATACAAGAATTGCTCGTTTAAAGATATAAGAGTTGAAAATTGATTAAGTAATTTTTTTAAATTAAGAATGCATGGAGGATATAAAAGATCGTTTCCGGAAATACCATACCATACCAAGAGTTCACTTGTCTATTTGAATCGTTACTTTTTGAAACAAGACTTATTGAACGAAACTTTTTTGAATTGAAACTTTGGAAAATGAAATTGTTACAGACGAGTAGGTATAGTGTAAATGACCTTTTAGTGTCGACTGTGCGGGATATTACATTATATACAGCAAAGTGGTTAGGGACTAAAGCGACATCATATCCGATATTGGTTTTATAATTGGCTTAACCTCAATATTATTGCGCTCAATATTTCCTCATCGTTGTTCTGCAGAATTGAGGTTGGTTTAGACTTAACCAGATAACATGCCGCTAGAAAATGTATGGACCTGACAACGGCGTGGCTTATTCTCTCCATGCTGGAGCGGAGTAAAACTAACTAGTTGATAGAGTTCTACAACCATCTGGATGACAACCGCCCTTGGTTTCTAAGTCTTCTTTTTCCTGCCCTTACACCAAACTATGTGGGGTCCGCACAAGATGTCCTCTCTTTTCACTCTCCTCTATCAGTCGTCATCTAAACATTCTTTTTTTTGCCATATCATCTTTTACACAATCCATGTTTTCTTCGGTCTGTCACTCTTTTTGTATCCACCCACACTCATTTCTAGCATTTTTACATGACATTCTTCTCTTCGCGTTATATGGCCATATCAGGCTATTAAATTACTTTTCAGCATCTAAATCATTGGCGCTATTTTCAAAATTCCTCTGATTTATTAATGATACATTAAAACTTCCCTTGGTTTTAAAACACGCCTTCATAATAACCTTGTGTTGTGTTCCAACATAAGTCACTTTCCAGTACGGGGACAGTATCGTGTTAGCTTATTCATCATCATCATTTCAGCCGGAAGACGCCCACTGCTGGACAAAGGCCTCCCCCAAAGATCTCCACGATGATCGGTCCTGCGCTGCCCTCATCCAACCTATTCCGGCGATCTTGACCAGATTATCGGTCCATCTTGTGGGGGGTCTACCAACATTGCGTCTTCCAGTACGCGGTCGCCATTCGAGGACTTTTCTGCCCCAACGGCCATCAGTCCTTCGAGCTATGTGCCCAGCCCATTGCCACTTCAGTTTTGCAATCATCCGGGCTATGTCGGTGACTTTGGTTCTCCTGCGAATCTCCTCATTTCTGATTCGATCTCGCAGGGAAACTCCGAGCATAGCCCTCTCCATTGCCCTCTGAGCGACCATCATCATCATTTCAGCCGGAAGACGCCCACTGCTGGACAAAGGCCTCCCCCAAAGATCTCCACGATGATCGGTCCTGCGCTGCCCTCATCCAACCTATCCCGGCGATCTTGACCAGATCATCGGTCCATCTTGTGGGGGGCCTACCAACACTGCGTCTTCCGGTACGTGGTCGCCATTCGAGGACTTTTCTGCCCCAACGGCCATCAGTCCTTCGAGCTATGTGCCCAGCCCACTGCCACTTCAGTTTTGCAATCATCCGGGCTATGTCGGTTACTTTGGTTCTCCTGCGAATCTCCTCATTTCTGATTCGATCTCGCAGGGAAACTCCGAGCATAGCCCTCTCCATTGCTCTCTGAGCGACCATGAGCTTTCTCATAAGGCCCATAGTTAGCGACCACGTCTGCGTTCCGTATGTCATCACTGGCAACACACATTGGTTAAAAACCTTCGTCTTGAGACACTGCGGTATTTGGGACGAAAATATTTTACGGAGCTTCCCGAACGCTGCCCATCCGAGTTGGATTCGACGAGTGACCTCTTTCGCGAAATTGGACCTGCCTAACTGGATCGTTTGACCCAAGTAGACGTATTCGTCAACAATTTCGAAAGTACAGTTCCCAACTGTTACGGGGGTAGGTGCGACATGGACATTAGACATGATCTTCGTCTTGTCCATGTTCATTTTGAGACCTACTCCTTGGGAAGCTGTATTGAGGCCATCAAGCATATGGCTTAAGTCTTCCATGGTTTCAGCCATGATTACGATATCATCTGCGAATCTAAGGTGAGTGATGTACTCACCGTTAATGTTGATGCCCAGTCCGTTCCAGTCCAGAAGCTTGAAGACATCTTCCAACGCAGCAGTGAACAGCATCGGCGATATGACATCGCCTTGTCTGACTCCCCGCTGCAGTCGGATAGGCTTCGAGTTCTGATCCTGGAGACGGACTGACATGGTGGCGTTTTCATACAAACACTTCAACGCTTTGATGTATCGATAATCAATGTGGCACCTCTGGAGAGACTGAAGCACCGCCCAGGTCTCGATCGAATCAAAGGCTTTCTCATAGTCCACGAACGCCAAGCATAGTGGCTGGTTATACTCCTCCGTCTTCTGTATAACCTGCCGCAGCGTATGTATGTGGTCTATGGTGCTAAAACCTTTTCGGAATCCGGCTTGTTCGGGAGGCTGGAAGTCGTCAAATCTGCGCGCGAGACGATTCGTGATGACCCTTGAAAACAGCTTGTAAACATGGCTCAGAAGTGATATCGGTCTAAAGTTCTTCAAAAGGGTTTTGTCGCCCTTTTTGAAGAACAGCACCACTATACTTCGGTGCCAGGCCTGCGGCGTTTTGCCATCGAGGATGACGGAATTAAATAGCTTCTGGGGGATTTTAAGCACAGGAGTACCACCAGCTCTCAGAAGCTCGGCTGTAATTCCATCATCACCCGGCGCCTTGTTGTTTTTAAGCTGTTTAAGGGCCACACTAATCTCGTACAGGCTGACGTCTGGGATATCTACGGTGTAGTGTCGGGTTAATTTGGCTCTTGGGTCTTTAGCCTTGTTGTTAACAGGTGCCCGTGTGGTCGTGTATAGCTGTCCGTAGAACTTCTCGACTTCCCTCAAAAGTTCGGGTTTAGACGAAACGACCCTGCCGTCGTCGGTCTTCAGCTTCGTCAGTTGGCTCTGCCCAATAGACAAGTCTCGTGCGAATACTTTAGAGCCCTTGTTACGCTCTATAGCCGCCTTTACACAGTCTGTGTTATGGCGGCGGATATCGCGAGTCAAGGACTTGGAGATCTGTCTATTTAGCTGCCTATACTGGGAAGCATCGTCCGGGGACTGAAGGGTCATTTGACGTCTCACATCCATCAATTTGAGAGTAGAATCTGAGATTTTTCCGGTTCTTTTTGAACGGCTGGCCTTGAAGAATTTAGACCCGGCCGTTTGAACAGCTTCCACGAACCTGTTATTATACTCGTCCACGTCAACGCAGTCACCGAGGCATTCGAAGCGGTTTTGCAATTCGAGTTGAAAGTTTACCGGGTTTTGGATCTGTATGGGTGCAGGTCGGAGCGTAGACTTCACCAGTCGAGACCTCTCCAATTTTGGATTGATATTCAATGTGCCTCTTACTAAGCGGTGATCACTCCCAGTTTTCACCGAATTGATCACAGAGACATCATTGAATATCTGTCTTTTGGTCGACATAATGAAGTCAATCTCATTTTTGGTGGCACCATCGGGACTAATCCAAGTCCATTTGCGTTGTTCTGGCTTCATGAAGAAGGAGTTCATCATATACAGGTCCTCCTTCTCCATGAAGTCGGCCAGCATCTGGCCTCGGGTGTTCCGATTTCCGAACCCAAATTGCCCCACTCTCAACTCATCGCCGCTACGTTTCCCCAATTTTGCGTTGAAGTCTCCCATGACAACGTTAAAGTGGGTTTTAGAAGTGTGGATGGCTGTTGAGATGTCCTCATACATGGCTTCCACCTCCTCGTCAGGATGTGTCGAAGTCGGAGCGTAAACCTGAATGACCTTCAACGAATACCGTTTGGTAATTTTGAGTATTAGGTACGCTACCCTAGTCGAAACACTCCCCACCTCAGTAACGTTGTTCACAAGAGACTTGTGAACGAGAAACCCGACACCACCTTGGGACAGTTGGTCGCCCTCCCGGAAGTAGAGCAGATTTCCGGAATTTAGGATTATTGAGTCCTCTCCCTGTCTTCGGACTTCAGATAACCCCACAACATCCCATCGCAGTCTGCTCAAAACTTCCTCCAGTTCCTCCAACTTCTCGTTGGTCCGCAGTGTCTTGACATTGTATGTTGCCAGGGCCAAAGGTCGTCGTTCTTGGTAGCGAATCCGAACCCGGGGATTCTTCGCACCCCCTGCCCCGTCGCTTATGTGGCTGCTACCGTGACCACCACGAACGGGGCCGCCGGGGACTAGGGGCCGGGGCCTGTGTGTATCTGTCATTTTAGGGGGGGGTTTTGCCATAATCGCCACGCTTGGCAGGCGGGTTGGCGATCGCAGTATTCGCAGTTGGTGATGCTCTCACGGAAAGATGCTGCTGCCCATCCTCCGTTCTTTCTATCCCTTACTCGTCTCTTACGACACCCACGGGAGGAGATGGGGTGGTGCTATTCTGGTGCGACACCACACACTACAACAGTGACAATAAAAGGTAGTAATTAATGGGCAACTACAACATAGTTTACAAAGTATTCCAATTTCACACAACTATTTTTAAACTCTACACATATATATGAGCGACACCAATAAAAAATTCCAATAAACTAAAATAAACGATAATGATCCATTATAATACATGATAATGACAGTTTGATTTGTATTATCTTTATAAACACTATTATTAATGGAGTATGTTTTATAATAACTTATCTAAATTATAGTATAGTCTTGAAATGGGTTATATTTTCAGATTTCAAACGTTCAATCACACACATAATTATTAAAATAAGTAGTAAACGATGCGCTATTTTTTTATATATAGCATAAAGATAAGATCTGCTGATCTCCATTTATGAAAATCTTCTTCCTCCTGCCCTTATCCTACATTATATAGGGTCAGCACAACATGTTGCATGTTGCAATAGTTATGGCTTAGTTTTTACAACCGCCCGCTTGCCTGACGTTAAGCCCTTTTTGGGGAAAAAAAAAATCAGTCATCCTTTTTATTTAAATTATTTTCTGGTTTCACATTGAAAGTAGGAAACGAAATTTCGTTGTTAGTCATCTAACATATCCTCAAGCTACACTTTTATTGGTTTCTTCTTGAACAAACAACATCCGAGTGTTGGTTTGGATGTGCAGGGTGACACTTTTGCTGGGTCGCCGACTTTTACGGGGTCCGTGCACAATCACATTCGACAACTATGTCACGAGAGCTTCTAAATAGGAAATTCGCAGTGTCAAACGTCTTCGATTCCTCTTAGTCCTGCATTTCATTGCGCTTGAATGCAGAAACAGGCAGCTTGCGCAGGTGCTTGCGCACAATCTTCTTATAATTTAGTGGTGGATCACAGCAATCTTCCTCTTAGAAAGTTAGAGGCCTTGAAACACGCAGCTTTTTCACAATAATACATAACCTTCGGCAAAGGACATCGTGGCAAGCAGGGATAGCACATAGGTGGATCTTCATAGCACGTTTTTGTACAAGGGGCCACTAACATCATACATACTGCAAAGCGACCATACTCATAGCTTATTCCTGGCATCGAAAAGAACCTCAAGCGACAGTAACTGCTTGCTATTAAGTGAACCGTGAGCCTATCTGTTGCAGCCGTGGCAGAGAAATAAAAAACAGCTGCCAGAATATTCGTGTAGCTTCCTTATAAAAGAAACTAAAGGTAATACGGAAACATGGCGAGAGCGTAAGTTAAAGAATAGCAAGAATATTATAAATATATATATATATATATATATATATATATATATATATATATATATATATATATATATATATATATATATATATGTGTGTGTGTGTGTGTGTGTGTGGGGTTAAGTTTATTGAGGGCAAGTGGTTGTTAATTAAAAGAGTTGCGGCTGACTTCTGCGTTTATTTCTATATGTTTAGAAATAAGGTTTTACACTATTACACCGTTATTTAAAATAAAACTTGGAGAGCGTGCGTTGTAACGCTCACCGTCGTCGTCCATTCGTCCTCGTTCTCTCTCTGCCAACTTCACTCATATCTTATACCTTTCGCACTATGGATTCATTCAAAAACATCATCTTACATCCAAACACATGCGTTCCAGAAATATCATTCCCACATATATATATATATATATATATATATATATATATATATATATATATATATATATATATATATATATATATATATATAATGGCTATTATTTATCTATAAGTTCTTATAGCAGCATACTTAAGACCAAAGGTGGTCATCATCCAGACGGGCTTGGGACAGTACCACGTAGAAAATGTAGTATATTATAGTGACAGTTGAAGTTAAGATTTTGCGTACGATTACAATTGAAAACACTTTTTTACAGCTGTAGTTTAGACACGCATATATCTTGCGAAATTAACCATGTGTATTCAATATAATTATATATTGCTTCAGTCCTTCGAGCTATGTGCCCAGCCCACTGCCACTTCAGTTTTGCAATCATCCGGGCTATGTTGGCCGTTGGGGCAGAAAAGTCCTCGAATGGCGACCGCGTACCGGAAGACGCAGTGTTGGTAGGCCCCCCACAAGATGGACCGATGATCTGGTCAAGATCGCCGGGATAGGTTGGATGAGGGCAGCGCAGGACCGATCATCGTGGAGATCTTTGGGGGAGGCCTTTGTCCAGCAGTGGGCGTCTTCCGGCTGAAATGATGATGATGATATATTGCTTGAAATTTTCTACGTAAAGTACTCCATGCATCCATATAAAAGAAATACACGTAATGAACAACTTTATTTAATAAAGTCTCATTTTCCACTATAAAATAGGTTAGTTAGGATCGAAGAGGGTGCAGACGACCCCGATCGGAACTAATAAAACGTGCGATAGAACGGTGTTGCCTCTTTATTGCATAAATTAAATATACCTACCCCCAGTTTTATATAAAAACTAGCTGACCCGGCAAACGTTGTTCTGCCATATAAATAATAAAATGTCAAAAAATTAAAAAAAAAATTTTGGGGGGTGGGTCACCCCTAACATTTAGGGGGATGAAAAATAGATGTTGGCCGATTCTCATAGATATCGGATAAGCACAAACAATTTCATCAAAATCGGTCAAGCCGTTTCGGAGGAGTATGGCAACGAAAACTGTGACATGAGAATTTTAATATTATGTAGATTTAAATTTATGAAATCACACAGCGTTATTTTGTGTGGAAGTAATAACACCAGTGTTATGAATACTAGACAACTAATAGTTATATACTATTCTTTTATAAATAAATACTAATATTATAAATGTTAAAGTAAGTTTGTTACGCTTACACGCGAAAACTACTTCACCGATCATCATGAAACTTTGTACATATATTCTTGGAGGTATTAGAAGTAACATGGGATACTTTTTATTGAAAAAAAATTATTCTTTACGAAGATGTTTCCCTTTCTCATTTTTTTCGATTTAATTTTGCCTGTCCGCATGCGTATTGAAACACGTTAGCCGTTGATCGGTTGAATATTTTGACTGTTCTCAATTATTTTTATTATATTGTAAAGGAAAAAATGGCGAGTCGTAAAGTTTTTTATTGCGGTAGGACAGCAGACAGACATAAAGGTACAGGAACTTGGGTCACTAATGCCGGAACACAACACAAAGTTATTATGACGGCATACTTAAGACCAGAGGTAGTCGCCATCCACATGGGCTTAGTGGCACGTAGTGTGGGTTATTTTGTCTTCTTTTACTACAGGCTTACCCCGTCCGCAGAGGTTAGTATTCTTTCTCAGCCCCTGCATGGATAAAATTTATATATTTCATTTAATTAATGATAAGATAAGTCACTGTTGAGATACATAAGCCACGGGATGTTATGTGCGACATACGTAGACATTGACAATCCAGTAAAAATATTACGAACATTATAGAGCTGGATGTGTGGCATCCGCCATTCTGCTTCCCTGGTCACTCAAATAGCAAACAAAGGACTACAAGAGACGCGAGGTAATCCTGTAAAGCCTTTATGGGTAATAGAATTAACTTCTTCAAATATTCTCCATTCTATTCTTCTCTAGTTCTTACAGTCTTCCGAAGCGTTTCATTGATCAAAAAGATTCCGGACTAAGTTAGAAAAACACAAAATTTTCACAAAATTCGTTTTTATTCATCGACATAATGTCCATCTAAGGCGGATACAATAAGCCCAGCGCTTCTCTAACTTCTCGATACCATGTTTATAGAACGCTTGATCTTTGCTCGCAAAATAGGCCTCAGTTTCGGCAGTGACTTCCTCGTTGGTAATAAATCTTTTTCGCCAAAGCAATCCAGGTTTTCAAACAGCCAGTAGTCACTGGGGGCCAAATTTGATGAATACCCCATGTATCAATCCATGTCAATCGATGACTATACCGAAATTCATCAAAATTGGTTCAGCGGTTTAGGCGTGAATGCGTAACAAATTTGCATTTAAAATATTAGTTAGGATTAGGATTAATACGTAATTATTTTATTTCAGAGAAAATTCGAATCTACCGACAATAACACATTTTTTACGTTTTCAATTATATTTATTCATTTTAATTATTTTATTCTCGTAACAGTGGGATTTTGTTACAAGTCTTGGGGATACCGACTGGCCCGTTAATATTTTTAATTTTGGGAACAATTAGCATATTTCTCATTCTTCTCGCATTATATTTATTTGAAAAATAAACTTCCCAAAAACCCGTGACCGCTAGATGCTTTTCGAGTGTAATAATTAATTAACAAACCGCCTCTTATTACATTGTAACAGAGCGCTATTCTATCAAAGTTGAAACTTGTTAACAGTTATAATCTAGATAGTATACAAGAGTAGTTAACAAACTTTAATGAATTATCTAAATGGGGTATGGTCTCAGTTGCAGAGGTTTCATTCAATTTATACGACTCGGTTCAGTGTCTTCTCACAGTCACTTAAGGCCTATATGTACATATTGCTGTGGGACAGCAAACAGGCTGTTGCGGATGTTTGCAACGCTAGAAGCACCGCGTACACGCTCCATCCGCATAGGACTACTGGAACCTGGGTCACAAATACTAAAACTCAACATAAGGTTATTATGGGGGCATATTTGGAAACCAAGGGTGGTGGTTCCAGACGGGCTTGGAGCGCTACCACCTAGGGTTGTTTTGCCGCCTTCCACGCCCTTGCACAGATATGTATAATATGCATCATCCATCCATCGATATACACTGTTCCCGTTTTACACTATTTCGCTGTTACACGGTTTATAAATTAACGAATTTGGAAAAAATATATAAAATATATATATGGCTTATTCACATACACACATCTCATTCATTTCGCAATGCTGGCAATAACGGGGGAACCCCCGGATTGTGAAATATAATATACATTTTTTTTATAGCTAGAGTTCAGTAGACAGGCAGACGGCCCACCCTGGCAGGTGGTCACCGTCGTCTATGGACGTTGGCAGCACCAGAGGCAATACCAACGCGCTGCCGGCCTCGAAGAAATTTTATAACGCCTTTTTTGAAGAGCCCCATATCGTGCTCATTCCAGATCCTGAGAGTACGCAGCATGAACGTTCTAGAAAACTGTTTCGTACAAGAAAAAAGAGGGAAATATGTAGCCCTAACATATGTATATATGCTTATATTTTTGACTACGAATGCGAGTTTATGTATTAGAACATGTTATAAATATTTCAGCTTTTTGGAGCTTTCATGTGTAATTTGCGTCAGTTTTTATGATACCAAGTACATGGATAAAAAAACTGTGTGTGTCAGCTCCGACGCACGACTGGAGTTTACTCCCTAAGTACGATTGTCTAAACATATGCAAAAAGAGTTTATTTAACTGAAAAAATTAATGCCATATGAAAGGGTAAATTAACAAATTAATGAAAATAATATACATATATAAAAACTATTATTGTGTTGATTATATAAAAATAAGAAAATCGTTTCTTAAGGAGTAAACTCCAAATATTATACCAATAAGACGACACAAGTTCGTTCGGTCGTGCGTCTTGCGTCGCGCGTCGGCAGGGGACGGAACGTGGACACGTCCGTACGTAGCGCTCGCCGGAGCTCGAATGTGTCCTAAATTAGAAAGTTGCGTACCAAAAACGTAACGAGGTCATTCATCAGTAGATTTTACTCCTCACATTTTTCTCATACCGGGCGCCTTATATATGAAAATCGATTCTTAAGGAGTAAACTCCAAAAATTAAGATATAGATTTTCTTTTTAAAATAAATTGCAACTTTTACGTAATAGAGTAGCGGGTGTTGTTTTTTTTTTTCATGAATCTATCGTATATAGAATGCAGGTAGGTACGCCAGGTAAGTTTTTAAGATGTTTTACTTAAATAAGTGACTTCGTTTTTATTGCTGTGGGGCAGAAGACAGGCTGACGACCCGTGATATGTTTGTAATGCCAGTAGCATCGCGAACACACTACTGTCCCATAAGAGTACAGGAACTTGGGTCACTAATGCCGGAACACAGCATAAAGTTATTATGGCGGCATACTTAAGACCAAAGGTGGTCGCCATCCAGACGGGCTTGGGGCTGTTTTGGCACCTTTTACGACAGGCCTACCCCGTTCGCAGAGGTCAGTATACTCTTCAGTCATAATAATAAGTCCCACTACTAGGCTCGGACCTCTCCATAGATGGACAATATACTCGCTACGATTTTCCAAGGTGGGTTTCACATACTGATTTAATTCACATACGATACTCGGCATATGTTTTCTTTAAGATATTTTCCTTCCGTCGTCGGTACGAGGCAATTATGTTACGCGAAAAAAAATTGTCTGTGTGTGTGTGTGTACTTATGCAAACACGTAAAAAATTATACTTCTTTGGCGTAACACGGCAAAAATAGCTAAAGATTTCATTCCGTATGCCACAACTCTTTATTCATTACACTTTGACATGATTAAATTAAAAGTATTTCATAAAAAAAAATTAAATATATATTTGATATCACCATTTTTAATTATCTTGCAAATATGATGTTGGCCTTATCGGCCTTTCTATTTTATAAAGCCATATTAGTGTAACTGTCATGAAAATTGTGTGAATTTTTTTATTATAATGCTCGCCGCTGAGAGTGAGGCCACGCCATGTGACTGTAGTTTCTGACGGCTTGACCCTCGTAGTTACTGGTTCGACGCTCAGATCGAGTTGGACAGGCGTTTCTGCGGGGGATTACTTGACATCGAGCTTGATTAAAGTTTAAACTTGATAAAAAATTATAATGTTAGCTTAGGTTTTTTTACTGCTGAGGAACAGCAGGCAGGCGGCAGGGATACTTAGTAGCAAGTAGTTACCGTCGCCTATAGATGTTTGTGACGCCAGTGACGGGAATCGAACCTTATCACCTCGTTTAGTCGCCTTTTACGACAGACCGACCCCGGCAGAGGTAAGTATTATTTCTCCATACCTGGATAAAATAAACTGCGAGCATAAATAATATATAAACCGAGTAATTCTTGGGGCTTTTTTAATTATTCAACGGGGTTACGACGGTTCAGCTATGAAGCAATTATTTAACTTCTACACATTAGTGGCTTGTTGGTAATCCCTTAGGATTATGTCGTGTTTACCCGGCCGTCTGTGACGTTAGTATATAGTTGACTAAACTCTTTTTTTGTTCTTAATAACCATGGCGTAATAGCTAATGCACGTGGTAATGATGGAGGTTACAAGTGCGATTCAAAAATTAATGGATACTATTTTTATTTTGCCCGGGGAAAACTGCATCTTAACAGTTCCGCGTCGGATGTCCACCGGGAGCCGACGCAAGTACGTGGAGTTCTCCGCTCTGCTAGTGCCATCACTCTTCTGAGAAGCAAAGGATAGTCAGGGTAGTCGTATTGATATACCTACTATAAACCCCGGTCGCCATCGAAACCCTTTGTGGGGGTTCGCAGGATCGACTTTTGTTCATTGCTCCACAACAGAGGTTCCCAAACTTTTTTCTCATAGACCCTTTTCAAAATTTAGCTAGTTCCGGTGCACCCCCTGCAGCTTTTCTACCATATTCCCAAAACTCGACAAAAAATCAAATAAAACAAGTTCATGCAAGATTGCAAGCACACATATCACAAATCGTATTTCATACTTTGCACGACTGAACAAGCATTGCAGACGGCGGCGACTACGCTTTGCGAGACTCGACACGTTGCACTGAATATGGAATATGCAAGTTTTTAAAATTAAGAGTCACTGAGCTTTTTAAATATTATCTGCCTACATTGATAGTTGAAGTCAAGCCAACATTTTAGTTCTTCACTATCGAAAGCAAATAAATGCTTACGAATTGTGAACCTCCATTTTTCTGTCACGCCAACGTAGACACCCATCGTGTCTCCCGTGAACCCCTGGGCGTCCAGCTGGACTACTTTGGGATTTAAGGCTCTACGACGCCCCCGGCTCGTGTGTCTACCTATGAGAATGTCCCCGATGACACTTTCTCAACCGGGTGAGAAACACTGAGTAGAAGACACACCTACGCACGCTGCCTTCGCCGGGTAGACGCCCCAGCCCTCCTGGCTAGTGACATAAAGTCACTGGCAGACTTTTCCTGTTAGGGAGGCATCAGATGCGCGTAGCGGCACCTATTTCTATTCGTCCTCCATCGACAAATAGGTAGCGCCGAATATACTACTATACTATGCTACGCCTACTCAAGCGTAGCATACTATAGGCGGTGGTAGCATAATATTAAGAGGGCCATCAGCCTGTCTATTGTTCCTCTGCAATTAAGAAGAATACAAGTACATACATACATACATATAATCACGCCTCTTTCCCGTAGGGGTAGGCAGAGACCACTTCATTCCACTTGCTACGATCCTTACATACTTGTTTTTCTTCGTCCACTTTCATTATTCCCTTCATACATGCTCTTCGGCTTAGGGTACTCTTGACCTAGCCTTTTTTCAAGACGTCCATGATTTGGTCTCAAAACGTCCGCCTAGGTCTACCCCTTCTAACACTTTCATTCACACTCGCCTTGTACACTTTTTTCGTCAATCGTTCTTCATTCATTCTTTCGACATAGCCAAACCATCTCAGCATAACTTTCTCAATTTTTGTCACTTCTTACAGAGGATTCAATTTTCAAAGAATACAAGTAGAATACTTAGAAAATTAGTGATCCTTGTCCCTTAAGGGCATAGAAGATAATTTATACAATTACTTAGCGTGCTTCGTCCGATTGTCCCCAACTGTCTCACAAAGGTCACACTGGGCATATAGACACACTTAATATTTGTTATTAAACTAAGTGCCAATAATGACTGCGCTGAATTTAAAAGTTTTCACACTATAGCGTGTACATTTATCATAGACTATTGTTTTTTACGGTCCGCTTAACTGTAAACAGTTAGTTACTCTTTACAGCCACCGTCTGCGTAGAGTAACTGCAACCTGGATCATGGTGTAACATAACGCAGGGTTATTAGGGAGACATATTTTATATACAAGCCGCCTCCGAGCGCAGGCGTCAGTATTCAAAAGTAATTTGGGGCGGCCATTATGAAAAAAAATCTCAGATTTGGTCCGTCCGTGCGTCCGTGCAGAAGAAAGAATACTAACCTTTGCGGCAAGGGTCGGTCTGTCGGAGGGCCTGTAGGGCCCCAAGCTCGTCTGGATGACGGCCACCTTTGGCCTTAAGTATTTCGCCATAATAACTTTGTGTTGTGTTCAGGTATTAGTGACCCAAGTTCTTACCCTTATGGGGCAGCAGAATGTTCGCGATGCCACTGGCGTTGCAAATACCTATAAGCGACGGTAACTGCTGAATTCTAAGCGGGCCGTCAGGATGTCTGCTGTCCTACAGCAATAAAGCGTTACGGTTTACTAATGATTAAAACAGGCGTATGAAAGCCACTGGTCAGGGAGATCAAAAATTTTGAATTTCACTAACGTGTATGCAATATAACATATAAAGTCTAAAAAAATATCCTTCACCATTACCTCTTTATTAATATTAAAAAGTAATTACGTTTATTACTGTAATACTAAACCATAATCTAAACCTAACCCCAGAGTCTACAGGTGAAAAAGGATCCATCCGGTATTCAATCTAAAAACACTCAGGAATCTAATAAAGAACAGCAACATTGTAAGTAAAGCTCTTTCTGTTCTCGAATACGGAATTCCGTAGCGCACTACGCAATTGTTACACCTTGCACGTAGCACTCGCTACGTTCGTAGCGATTTTACACAAGAACATTCCAGGACAAGGACAGTGAAATGTCACAGAGTAGAATGTTTGGTCAATTATTTACATTTAATATTAAGTTCCGTTTTCAAATCAATTAATTTTAGAACGATTTATCGAGCAATAGGCTACCGTGTATCTAGATTGAAATTAAAGCTGAAAGAAGACTATGTACCTAGTCAGGTCATAAATTCTGTCACATGTTTAATGTAAAATAATTGTAACAAGTTTATTAATTATGTAACCATTCATATACCAAAATGAACTTAACAAAACATAGATTCTTATGACAATAAAGTTTATTCAAAATGACCTCCGTGATTTTGAATACAAGCCTTCAATCTGCGCGGCCAGTTGTCTATCGCAGCACGAACGAGGTCCATGTCAATATCGGCGGCTGCCTTAATCAAGGATGTCTTGAGTGACTCCAAATTGGGATGAGGCTTTGAGCACGCCTTTTCCTCCAAGTGTTGCCATATCTTGTAATCTAACGGATTCAAATCTGGACTGGAGGAGGGCCAGTCTTCGTGCCGGATGAAGTCGATTTCACGCGCCGCCAGCCAGTCTTGTGTGCTCTTCGCTCTATGAGCTGGCGCCGAATCTTGTTGGAATACCCTGTGCCTGTTATTGAACATGGTATGAGAAACAGGTTCCACAAGGTTCGTCAGGACTGTATTTTGATACACAACAGCATTCGTTTTTACACCTTTCTCACAAAAATGTACCTCTGTTAAGCCCCAATAAGAAACTCCCAACCATACCATGAGCGAGGATGGAAAATGACCTCGTTGGACACGCGGAATACGGTTGCTCGCTTCTTCACTACTGTGTGCGTACACCTTATCATTTTGTTTGTTGTAGCTCTCTTCTACGGTAAACATTTTTTCATCCGAAAAAAGAATTTCCCGATATATTTTTCCCGCGTACCGCTTCAACAAAGCGCGGCATCTCTTCAGTCTCAGGTCCATTAGACGAGCATTCAAACGATGTCCTGTTTTTCTTCGATATGCCCGAAGCCCTAGTCTTCATTTAACACCCTTTTCACCGTGGTTCTGCTTAACCCCATCTGAAGGGCCAACAGTTTCTGCTTACGTTTGGGATTTCTTTGAATTCGTGCCTTCACAGCTTTTATCACTGCTGGAGTCCTAACAGACCGAGGGCGACCACTTCTTGACCTGTCATCTACACTAGAGTCTTCATTGTATCGTTTGATGGTACGATAAACGAATCTTTTGGTAATATTCAAATTTTTCAGTATGTTAAAAATTTGAATTGGCGCGTAACCGCAACGATGTAACGCAATAACTGCAACACGGTCTTCTTTAAGCGTCCACTCCATATTTAAAAATGAGTAAAATTCTAAAAGTTATACATTTTTATTTTCATGAACAATTCGAAATTCTAATTCAATAAACTTTTTTGTGGCCAGCATTCTAAAAGAAAAGTTTTTACTGTGTGACAATACTTATGACCTGACTAGGTATGTATATTGTTCGGTCTTTGGCTAGATTTATCTGGATAAAACCAGTTGCTCCACCAATTTATTCGACTGCCCTCAATTTTGTGAGAGGGGACGGACGGCGCCGTGCGGACAGCGTCATTATTAAGCGTCAACGTTGAACCGCGTGAAGGCACATACAATTTGCACCGTCTGCCTAAGTGTTTGTGTGATGTGTGTTTGTGCCAAGTACATTCATCCTCACACGTAACTAGATGGAGTGTTGCTATTGCAATGCGGAATTGTTGCCGTGCATGATTCCTCTGCAAGGTGTACCAGAACCGATCCAGAACCAGATCATAAGGTTGGTGGGGCTTCTGCCTTTTTAGTGTGGGAACCAATTCACAAAATTAATACAGTCCACTAATATTAAAGCATTTACTTGCCAAACGGGGTGAACTGTAAACCTAGTTTGTCACCCTAGATATATTTACATTTTTTAAGCGAATATTATTTCAAACGAAATACAAACGTAGGCAATGTAATTAAAAATAAGTAATTTATTTGTCAGGAACATGTTACAACAGTTACACAGTAAATCATATACCGCTAACGCCTGATATTTTTTTTATTACTTTAGGCCAGTAGACAGGCTGACTGCCTGCTTAGAATTTAGCAGTTACTGTTGCTTATGGGTGTTTGCAACGCCAGTGGCATCGCGAACACGCTGCTGTTCCATAAGAGACAGGAACTTGGGTCACTCATGCCGGAACACAACACAAGTTTATTATGGCGACACACTTAAGACCAAAGGTGGGCGCCATCCAGACAGGCTTGAGGCCCTACCACGTAGCTAGGGTGGGTTGTTTTGTCGCCTTTTACGACAGGTCGACTCCAGCCGCAGAGGTTCTTTCTCCACCCCTGCACGGATAAAATGCTTATTTGTAATATGTATTTATTTATTAAAAATAAAAGTATATCTATAGTATATTAGCTGTAGTATAGTACGTATGTACCCGTGCTACACTACTTACTGTGAGACTAGATGGCGTTGCGTGCAATATGCCAATATATTTTTTTTTGTTTTATTTTTATTTCAGACTTTCCCACTATTTAAACTACACTAGGTAAACAAACAAAAGAATATCGCAAACACAGTGACATGTAATGTAAGTGGAAAAACATATGTTTCAAAAGTTATCTATTTTATACAAGTATGGAATTATTCACAAAGAGAATACAAAATTTTGAGCTGGTAAAAGAATCAGGTCGGGTCCATTTTGAATTCTGACGCGGGTATATTTTAGGGACGGCACAAAAGTTGGGGCATAGGCCAAGCACAGAGCGCTATGGATTTTTAAATAACAACGCTTTAGGGTACCGTTATTATCTAAAATAGGTTAGCCTGGTATGGCCATATAATGCGAAGAGAGGAGCGTCATGTAACGAGGAGGTTGCTAGAAATGTGAATGGATACAAGAGGAGGGGTAGACCAAAGACAAGATGAATGGATTGTGTAAAAGACGATGTGGCTAAAAAAGGTGTAAATGTTCAGATAATAGAGGAAAGTGGAAGGAGAGGACATATTGTGGCGACCCCACATAGTTTGGGATAAGAGCAGAATGAAGAAGAAGAACGCTTTAGGGCGGCGATTCCCAGATTATTTTCGGCAAGAAATCCTTTTTCCAAAATGAACTGATACTTCACAGCCCAATTTTGTTTAAATCTCTTTTTTCTTACTGATACAAAATAATTGTTTTTTTATTTTTATTTTGCACGGGCTTGTGTAAGCTTAGGCTTGGTGACATTTTTTAAAGTACAACAGTGATACTTCCTAATAAAATATTAGTCATTCTTATAATAAGTTAGTATACGTAACATAACTTAAACATTATATTGAAAGTTTCAAATAAGAACTTGTGTTAATTAATAGGGGTTGATTTTTAGACCTCATCGACTCCCAAAATCATTTTCCGTTTATGTCGACTGCAGGGAAACTTATTTTGACCTCAAGGGATCGATATTGGCCTCTCTGAGAATCCCCGCTTTAGGGGGTCGGGATGCTCTCGAGGTCAATAGTATATCAAACATTTTTTTTATCGAGCCAATACTACATTTAAAATCTTGTATTTTTCAATTAATATCATAATCGAAGATCAGCCAAGAGATTACGGGTTCGACCTTGGACATGGCCTGGACTGTCCATACCGCTAACGCCTGATATTTTTTTTATTACTTTAGGCCAGTAGACAGGCTGACTGCCCGCTTAGAATTTAGCAGTTACTGTTGCTTATGGGTGTTTGCAACGCCAGTGGCATCGCGAACACGCTGCTGTCCCATAAGGGTACAGGAACTTGGGTCACTAATGCCGGAATACAACATAAGGTTATTATGGCGGCATACTTAAGACCAAAGGTGGTCGCCATCCAGACGGGCTTGAGGCCCTACCACGTAGCTAGGGTGGGTTGTTTTGTCGCCTTTTACGACAGGTCTCGGCCACAGAGGTTAGTATTCTTTCTCCGCCCCTGCACGGATAAAAATGGGGTTCCACCACAAAATAACTACTAAACATGTCGAGATGGTACTACTACCATTCGACGCGGATGGCGTAGGTGGTTATAGGCTATTTATTTTTTGGATTCCATCGACCCTTTCTCATTTCTTTTTTGGATTTACTTTTGCGTGTTATGCGCCCAGCGGAGCGGGCATTATCGGCTAGTATATACGGGTGAATGTTATTTTACCTCAACCTTTCATTATAAATTCAATCCCCCAACGCATCATTTACTATTAAAATCCGTCAGAAACGGGCAAAGGTTTAAGCCGTAATTCCACGAAAGGCTGCTAAATCTGAACCCTTGTTTATTACTGTTTTGTCGAGGATTTAAGAATAATACCAAAGTTTTTTTTTTTTTCATTTATTGGACAAACAAACAGTATTTATATGAGGATTAGTAAATTGTCTTATTTAATATGTTAGTATTAATATAAACCCAACAACATTTGTCACAGGTTACACATAAAAAAAAGTTTAACATGACTAAGAACTAGCAACAAAAAATAATTATTTAGATAGAAATAGAATACTATATATTACACATTTGTAGGGAATACGCGCCAAATTAATTGCGCGCCATCAATATAATTTTTCATATACTAAAAACTCGTTCGTTCGCGCGTCTCTGCCAATCCGCGCTCACGCAAAGCATTTCTCTTTCTCTCTCTAGCAGAGTGCTCTCCGTTGCACATGACGCCACGCGCAGCAGTTAGTTGAAGAGTTTCCGCGCTCCGCTCGCAACTGTTTTACACACTAAACCCCTAATATATAGTGATAATGAATGTTTCCTTTGTGTGTATTTCTAAACTGTGTTCTTTTAAAGTAATAAATAGTTCAGTGCTCGAATAACGACGTTTCTCTTAATTACATCCTCCACACAAGCATCACACATTACATTTACACATTAATTCAGAGTGAGACACTCTGTACGCCATAGCTATGAAAAGTTCAGTTATTTTTCTTGGAGGCATTTCAACACACTTTTTTTATAAATACTGGGACTCGTTGCTGCTATATCAATGGAGTGAAAAAGGAAATTATAAGAATTTACTATTCGATAAAGTGGCGATAAAGTTTGTTCGATAAAGTTTGTATATACTGATGGAGAAAATAAGTATGGCATGAATGTTATGTAGTAAGGTGGAGCCGTGGAGCCAGTCTGCGTGGTATTCACCCCTGGTCCTTAGATATATGCTGTAATAACCTTGTGTTGTATTCCGGAATTAGTGACTGTTTAGGCTTAATTTTAAGATAATAGTTTAGACAAACAGACCGTCAGGATAGATGGACGGAATAAAAAAGGGTTTTCTACTCACAGCTGTTTCACCACGTTATACATCACTTCACCAATGTTAAGTTCTATTTGTATCTTTATTTTGCCCGCGGGACTTGATATGCACAGTTTTAATATTAATTAGGATATTTTTTGGTGGCAGACGCTCGCACCGCCGCACACGCTGTTGATGTTCTAGGTGTCGCGTCGATCGATCGGTTTTGACGGTTTGTCTTGCCGCGAAGATTCAAAGAGAGGAAAGTGGAAGGATTTAGGATTGACGAGCCTGTTCAGTGACCCAGGTTCGAGTTCAACAACGCGGACGGCAGCGTGTTAGCGGTTCTTTTGGCGTCGCAAACATCTATAAGCAACGGTTACCGTTCCTATTATGTTTTTTATTGCTGTAGGATATCAGACAGACTGACGGTCCACTTAGAATTTAGCAGTTACCGTCGCCTATGGGTATTTGCAACGCCAGTGGCATCGTAAGCACTTGGGTCACTAATGCCGAAACACAAAGTTATTATGGCGGCATACTTAAGACCGAAGGTGGTCGCCATTCAAACGGGCTTGGGGCCCGACCACGTAGCTAGGTTGGGTTGTTTTGTCGCCTTTTACGACACGCTGCGTGGATAACGATACGTTACTTTTAAGAGGTCCATCACTCACTTATGCCGAAAAGCAACACAAGGTTATTATCGCGCTATACTTATAGATCAGAGGTTTGTTGCCATCCAATTGGAATTGGGGTTCTAATATCTGGCTAGAGTTCTTTTGTCGCTTTTTATAACAGACTCATCTAGTTGGTTGCTGTCTCCCAGCACAAAGTGAATCCTGTAATAAATTTTAGTCCCTTTTTTATCTGTCAAATTTACGTTTCAAAAATATACTACTATCTTTATTATAAGACTTTATTATAACTAAGAAATGTACATAATGTGTGTATTCTACCATGTTTACTATACGGATGCCAAACTTGGGCATTGACAGAACAATTGTCAAACAAAATAAAAATTAGTTAAAATGGAATAGAAAGAAGTATTAAAAGAAGTACATTTGGAGTTAAAAGAAAGGATCAAGAAAAACTTAAAAAGTAAAACTAAATTCAAAAATGCACAACTTATAAACAGCTAAAGTAGAGATGGACAGGACATATGATCAGAGAGAAGAAAAATAAAGTGCGTGCGTACAAAGTACACATGTCATAAGTGAAACTTCTTTGGCAAACTAATTTTTAAATCTCGTTTATTAATCTAAAGCTTTAGATTTCCGAGACTTAGAGGGAGGGAAAAAGGAATATATGTTAGGAATTTAATGTATTCAATTGTAATTAAAATATTAAGTATCGAAAATTAGAATAGAATAGAAAACTCTTTATTGTTCACCAAATAAAAATAAAAACTGCTTAAAATCTAAATTTACAAAAAAGGAATAATCGGCGGTCTTATCGCTAATAAGCGATTTCTTCCAGACAACCTAACCAGAATCAGATTAAAGACTAAATAATGGCGGTGTACATTAACAATATAACAATATGTACAAAAAAAATAGAAAAAAAAACAATAATAAGTAATGACAAACAATAAAAATTACGTTAATACACATATATGCGACAAACAATTTATTACATCATCATCATCATCATCATTTCAGCCGGAAGACGCCCACTGCTGGACAAAGGCCTCCCCCAAAGATCTCCACGATGATCGGTCCTGCGCTGCCCTCATCCAACCTATCCCGGCGATCTTGACCAGATCATCGGTCCATCTTGTGGGGGGCCTACCAACACTGCGTCTTCCGGTACGCGGTCGCCATTCGAGGACTTTTCTGCCCCAACGGCCATCAGTCCTTCGAGCTATGTGCCCAGCCCACTGCCACTTCAGTTTTGCAATCATCCGGGCTATGTCGGTTACTTTGGTTCTCCTGCGAATCTCCTCATTTCTAATTCGATCTCGCAGGGAAACTCCGAGCATAGCCCTCTCCATTGCTCTCTGAGCGACCATGAGCTTTCTCATAAGGCCCATAGTTAGCGACCACGTCTGCGTTCCGTATGTCATCACTGGCAACACACATTGGTTAAAAACCTTCGTCTTGAGACACTGCGGTATTTGGGACGAAAAGATTTTACGGAGCTTCCCGAACGCTGCCCATCCGAGTTGGATTCGACGAGTGACCTCTTTCGCGAAATTGGACCTGCCTAACTGGATCGTTTGACCCAAGTAGACGTATTCGTCAACAATTTCGAAAGTACAGTTCCCAACTGTTACGGAGGTAGGTGCGACATGGACATTAGACATGATCTTCGTCTTGTCCATGTTCATTTTGAGACCTACTCCTTGGGAAGCTGTATTGAGGCCATCAAGCATATGGCTTAAGTCTTCCATGGTTTCAGCCATGATTACGATATCATCTGCGAATCTAAGGTGAGTGATGTACTCACCGTTAATGTTGATGCCCAGTCCGTTCCAGTCCAGAAGCTTGAAGACATCTTCCAACGCAGCAGTGAACAGCATCGGCGATATGACATCGCCTTGTCTGACTCCCCGCTGCAGTCGGATAGGCTTCGAGTTCTGATCCTGGAGACGGACTGACATGGTGGCGTTTTCATACAAACACTTCAACGCTTTGATGTATCGATAATCAATGTGGCACCTCTGGAGAGACTGAAGCACCGCCCAGGTCTCGATCGAATCAAAGGCTTTCTCATAGTCCACGAACGCCAAGCATAGTGGCTGGTTATACTCCTCCGTCTTCTGTATAACCTGCCGCAGCGTATGTATGTGGTCTATGGTGCTAAAACCTTTTCGGAATCCGGCTTGTTCGGGAGGTTGGAAGTCGTCAAATCTGCGCGCGAGACGATTCGTGATGACCCTTGAAAACAGCTTGTAAACATGGCTCAGAAGTGATATCGGTCTAAAGTTCTTCAAAAGGGTTTTGTCGCCCTTTTTGAAGAACAGCACCACTATACTTCCGTGCCAGGCCTGCGGCGTTTTGCCATCGAGGATGACGGAATTAAATAGCTTCTGGAGGATTTTAAGCACAGGAGTACCACCAGCTCTCAGAAGCTCGGCTGTAATTCCATCATCACCCGGCGCCTTGTTGTTTTTAAGCTGTTTAAGGGCTACACTAATCTCGTACAGACTGACGTCTGGGATATCTACGGTGTAGTGTCGGGTTAATTTAGCTCTTGGGTCTTTAGCATTGTTGTTAACAGGTGCCCGTGTGGTCGTGTATAGCTGTCCGTAGAACTTCTCGACTTCCCTCAAAAGTTCGGGTTTAGACGAAACGACCCTGCCGTCGTCGGTCTTCAGCTTCGTCAGTTGGCTCTGCCCAATAGACAAGTCTCGTGCGAATACTTTAGAGCCCTTGTTACGCTCTATAGCCGCCTTTACATATTCTGTGTTATGGCGGCGGATATCGCGAGTCAAGGACTTGGAGATCTGTCTATTTAGCTGCCTATACTGGGAAGCATCGTCCGGGGACTGAAGGGTCATTTGACGTCTCACATCCATCAATTTGAGAGTAGAATCTGAGATTTTTCCGGTTCTTTTTGAACGGCTGGCCTTGAAGAATTTAGACCCGGCCGTTTGAACAGCTTCCACGAACCTGTTATTATACTCGTCCACGTCAACGCAGTCACCGAGGCATTCGAAGCGGTTTTGCAATTCGAGTTGAAAGTTTACCGGGTTTTGGATCTGTATGGGTGCAGGTCGGAGCGTAGACTTCACCAGTCGAGACCTCTCCAATTTTGGATTGATATTCAATGTGCCTCTTACTAAGCGGTGATCACTCCCAGTTTTCACCGAATTGATCACAGAGACATCATTGAATATCTGTCTTTTGGTCGACATAATGAAGTCAATCTCATTTTTGGTGGCACCATCGGAACTAATCCAAGTCCATTTGCGTTGTTCTGGCTTCATGAAGAAGGAGTTCATCATATACAGGTCCTCCTTCTCCATGAAGTCGGCCAGCATCTGGCCTCGGGTGTTCCGATTTCCGAACCCAAATTGCCCCACTCTCAACTCATCGCCGCTACGTTTCCCCAATTTTGCGTTGAAGTCTCCCATGACAACGTTAAAGTGGGTTTTAGAAGTGTGGATGGCTGTTGAGATGTCCTCATACATGGCTTCCACCTCCTCGTCAGGATGTGTCGAAGTCGGAGCGTAAACCTGAATGACTTTCAACGAATACCGTTTGGTAATTTTGAGTATTAGGTACGCTACCCTAGTCGAAACACTCCCCACCTCAGTAACGTTGTTCACAAGAGATTTGTGAACGAGAAACCCGACACCACCTTGGGACAGTTGGTCGCCCTCCCGGAAGTAGAGCAGATTTCCGGAATTTAGGATTATTGAGTCCTCTCCCTGTCTTCGGACTTCAGATAACCCCACAACATCCCATCGCAGTCTGCTCAAAACTTCCTCCAGTTCCTCCAACTTCTCGTTGGTCCGCAGTGTCTTGACATTGTATGTTGCCAGGGCCAAAGGTCGTCGTTCTTGGTAGCAAATCCGAACCCGGGGATTCTTCGCACCCCCTGCCCCGTCGCTTATGTGGCTGCTACCGTGACCACCACGAACGGGGCCGCCAAATTAATACAAAAGGCGATAGGAGAACAGCGGGGTTTTTAGTGGGTAGTCGGATGGCCAAACATCTTTCCTGGAGTCCCATATATTCCTCGGTCCCCCCGGGCCGGGGGAACCCGTCAAGAGAGGTTTTTCCCCGAGACCAAAAAAAAATTATAAATTTAATCGATTTCTATATTATTTGATGCGATTTCTATTAATGTTGTTGTGATTAAAGCATTATGATAAATAAAATATGCAATATAAGTTCGTGCTCTCACCTCTCGTTCCATGTTCGTCCTTTCTCACTCTCTCTCTCTCAATCGGTCTTATTCGCTCTCTCCCTCTCCTTCGACAAAAACGTTTCACATCTTTGTGACGTTTCATCCGTAAAAATTTTACCCTCAGGCGCGCAAAGAAGTTTTTTCAAAGAAGAAGTTTCAAGAATTATAACCGAATGGTACCCAATAGGTAGTAAAAGAAACAGAGGTAGGCAGACTAAGAGATGTGAAGATGACCTCAGAAAAAGACTCGTACAGCAAGGAACGGAACAATGAATGGAAGAGGAGGCCTTTGTCAAGACAAGTTGTACCTAATTAACTACGGTTTTGCCGATACTATAAAAAAATTAAATAATTGTTAAGAAAAACAACAATATGCAAGAAAAAGAAAAAAACATGCGGGGCAGTCTTTGGGGACTGCCGATAGAAGTGAAAACTAAGTAACTTGTGAATTGTATCGTCCAGCTATTAGATTATTATTATTTTCGATTTATAAAGAAGTGTTTATGATCAAGGATTGAAATTTAAATTGATCATTAACACTTCTTCACAAACCAAAAGTTGTTCACCCAAAAAGTGCTCAACGTGCCTAAAGAAGTTTTCACTTCAAAAAAACTCACTGTATTTCATTCTAATAAAATCGTAATTCGAATAGATAAGTATGTATAAGTAATGTAATGCAATCATTTAAGTTACATTATAAAATAAACCTTAAGTCATTATTAATAAGGTTTTTTTTTTGGTCTCGGGGAAAAACCTCTCTTGACGGGTTCCCCCGGCCCGGGGGGACCGAGGGATATGTGGGACTCCGGGAAAGATGATTGGCCATCCGACTACCCACTAAAAAACCCCGCTGTTCTCCTATCGCCTACGCCCGGGCCCACGGATATATGGCCTGCCGATCTCGTGGCCCAGGCCGGCGCCGGCCCGCCCTTTGTCTTGAGGCGGGCCCCTTCTAAAGTGTTGGCGCCAGGGGGTCAGGGTTTCGTCCCCCCGGCGCTCTGCTAACAACTCTAGGAGTTGAGGGGGGCCGCGGAACAGCACGCAGCCCTCACCCTCGCGGCAATAGTGCGGGCGGCGGGTCCTCCCCCGAGGGGCCGCCCGCGGCCGCTTTTTACGGCGGCCGGAGGTCGTTACTGGCCCTCCGGCGCCGCCAGCGTAGCCTGCGTTGGCAGGAGGGGAGTGTGGTGGTCGACTCCCGCTCCCGCTCCATTATTAATAAGGTTGGTATTACTGGAGCAAAACTCCGTCTTACGTCTTACGAATTTCTACGATCAGGACACGTGACCTGACGCGAGTTAAACATTTTTTACCCATCACAAAAAAGTGCACAACGTCATTAAAGAAGTTTTTACTTCAAAAATGTAATTTAGGAACTAAGTGCAATAATAAACGTTTTTTTTTAATTTATTATTTATATAACTATATTCAATTTAAAAAGATTTCATATGTCATGTAAGTATAAAATTTAAAACTGAAATATATAATTGGCTGTTATTATATCCATAAACTTGAATTCATGAATCGAACCCAAGACCTCCGCAGGCGTTGCCACGTGCGTAAGCCGCTACGCCACGAGGCACCGCGAACACGCTGCTATACCATAGGGGTACAGAAACCTAGGTCACTAATGCCGGAACACAGCACAAGGTTATCGTCGTCACTAACGAACTATCTAATCGAAACCGTAGGCCCATGTAATTGAAGATGAAACAACAATTTCCTTAAACGAGACACCTGAGCCGTCAGAATGAACCGCAATTAAGGGTCTGACACGTGTTAAGGACCGTGTAATATGATCCAATATATATAGATCCACCCTTAGCTAAAGACATAAAACGTGATTTTCGGTTGAAGTTTTCTTACTAAAGACAGGTTAAGTGACACTCTTAAAATGTTTTCAGACTTCTTGTTAAATGAAGTCCTATATCACAAATTCATTTATTGCTGAAGAACAACAGACAGGCTAAGTGTCCCCGCGCATTAGGCGGCCAGGCCGCGCGGCCTGGTCGCTGCGGCCATTATCTTCCGTGATATATAGGTGATATATAGTAACTGCGCGCATTATGCGGTCAGCGGTTAGCGGCCACGTACTGGCCGCGCGACCAACGAAAACATCGCGACTCAACACGCGGCCACATGGCCGCCGCGACCAACGAGATACGCCATTTTGTATTAACATAACTCAGTCTGCGCGCACTTGTCGCAGCGGCCACGCGTTTTTGTGTGTAGAGGATGACGTTTGATACGGAACGATTCATTCTAGAAATACAAAACAGAATAGCCTTATGGGACCAGTCATCGGATTCAGACAAAAATTTAAAAAGGCAATTATGGTTGGAACTAACTAATATATTCTTGTGAAAGACTTCTCAGGAAATTATATTTTAAATATTCTTTTTGTAAGCCTCTCCCGTAACAATGGATGAATCCAAAATGTATTCTTTCTTTGTCCTTTTTTTTGTAATTATGAACAAATTAGTGCAACAATAATTTCTTTTTCGATGTCCATTTTGGAACACGATGTGAATTCGAGTGATGAATCTGGTCGCCCGACGTGGCCGTTGATGAATTGTTGCTGCGCGGCCTGGCCGCAGCGACCAGGCCGTGCGGCCTGGCCGCCTAATGCGCGGGGGCACTAATGGCACACTTAATAGCAGTTACCGTTGCTTATTACGCCGCCCCGGTATAGGAGCTGGAAATTGTGTCACTAATCCCAAAACAACACAAGGTTGTTATAGCGGCATACTTATAGAACAAGAATGACAATGATGTAGAAAAAAAGAAAACAATTTATTTATGACACCGTAATACACACACATTAATAATCCACTTAGAAAGCTGTCCTAAATTGGGACTAACTCATATACTGATTTAAGATATAAAATCAGCGCTGGTCTTCCTCTAGCCCCGTGGAGTAATCACGGACAAACGTGAAACTTTTAAAAGTTCAATAACAAAATGGTATAGAAAAGTCAACATATATGATATGACGACCTCTGTGGCATAACGTCACGTCACGGGTTCGATTCTCGTCTCGCGTCTGGGTGTTTATGTATAATATGTACTTATTTACAAAAAAAATATCAGTAGTATATTAATTGTCTATGCTACTTAGTTTGGGACTAAATGATGCTATGTAAATTGTCACCAAATATTTATTATTTAGAGACGGGACTTGGGGTCCTACCACGTAGCTAGGGTTCGTCACTCGACCCCGGCCGCAAGAGTTAGTATTTTTACTCCGCCTCTGCACGGAATGAAAGCCCTTCTTGTCCCGCTGGATAATACACGAAGTGATAGTACATGTAGCTAGCTATAAATCGACCGGTCGTGCGTGAGTTCAAGGCCTGTCGTGGCCTAATTTGTTGTCTACGACGCCCGTAATGGGGATGTGTTGGATCGATATTTCTGAGCAAATGGAATTAGTAACATATGGAAATTTTCGGTTGTTGATATTTTTATATATGATAGAGTGGATGGACAAAAGGTTACGATTTTTCCATCGTTCGTCGATCATCATCGATCTACCCTACGGTAAATCAGAGAAAAGATGGATGAATCGTAACCCCTGCGGCCGGGGTCGGCCTGTCGTAATAGGCGACAAAACAACCCACCATAGCTACGTGGTAGGGCCCCAAGCCAGTCTAGATCGCGACCACCTTTGGTTTTAAATATGCAGACATAATAACTTTGTGTTATATTCCAGCATTATTGACCCGAGTTCCTGTACCCTTATGGGACAGCAGCGTGTTCGCGATGCTACTGGTATTGCAAACACCCATAAGCGACGGTAACTGCTAAATTCTAAGTGGGACGTCAGTGGAAGGAGAGAACATGTCAGCCCTACATAGCTGTGATAAGGGCAGGTAGAATAAGATTATATTTTCTCTTCACTCACATCAATAAAATAGTAAAATATACAATTACTACGAATATATCATTTTTTTAAAAACCCATAAGCGGTCTACTCCTTAGTTTGAGAGTAGATGGTGCTATATCAATTGCCTAATTGTATGTATTAATTATTACACCATTATACATAATTTCACTTATATATTATTCATTCTAATACACTTAAGCTACAATGTGACAATGTAATGATAATTAACTTCCGTGGAAAAAATTTTGTATGAAATAGATCAACTTTGCCACATTGAATTTGTTTGAGCGACTGGGTAAGGCTACGGCTAAGCCTTCGCTTTAAATCATCATGCGACACTTCACCTGTCTTCTTATATAAAATAAATCAAGGGTTTATTGAAGTGAAAACTTCTTTAGCGGCGTTGTACACTTTTTTGTGATGGGTAAAAAATATTAAACTCGCGTCAGGTCACGTGTCCTGATCGTGAGAATTCCTAAGACGTAAGACGGAGTTTTGCTCCAGTAATACCAACCTTATTAATAATGACTTAAGGTTTATTTTATAATGTAACTTTTAAATGATTGAATTGCATTACTTATACATATCTATTAGAATTGTGACTTTATTACAATGAAATACAGTTGAGTTTTTTGAAGTGAAAACTTCTTTAGGCACGTTGAGCACTTTTTGGGTGAAAAATTTTTGGTTTGTAAAGAAGTGTTAATGACCAATTTAAACTTTAATGCTTGATCATAAACACTTCTTTATAAACCGAAAATAATAATCTAATAGCTCGACAATACAATTCACAAGTTACTTAGTTTTCACTTTTATCCCTCAAGTCCCCAAAGACTGCCCCGCATGTTTTTTTTTTATTTTTTCCGAAGATATTACCTTTCTCATTTTTTTTCGATTTAATTTTGCCTGTTAATCACCCAGCGGAGTGGGCGTGATCGGCTAGTATAAAATAAAATGCTTTTTTATTTATTAAATTTAAAGGCTAAGGCTACGAGGCAACTACCAAGAGAAGTTTAAAAGTAGCGCCCAGTGGTAGATGAATATATTATGGCCATATATGAAGACTTATATAGTGAATGAGTGAATAATAAAGGAGGATAGATGATGACTAGAATGATGAGACTATAAGGAGGTGAAATAATACGTAATTATCTTCTTTTTTATTTATATGGCAGAACAACGTTTGCATTACACGAGCCGTGCTCCCTGCATTTTATGAAATCGCGATCAGGGTGACTGCAGCCTAAAATATGATCGCGTGCAACCGATCCGTTACAATGGCGTCCTACGGCAAATTGCCTTCACGAATACATTTCTACTATCTATATTTTTAAACAATGTAATGTTATGACAAAGAATATTGAATTTATTATAACAAATGTTTTTTTATTGCTGTAGGACAGCAGACAGGCTGACGGCATCGCGAACACGCTCCTGTCACGTAAGGGTACAGGAACTTGGGTCACTAATGCCGGAACACAACACAAGGTTATTATGGCGGCATACTTAAGACTAAAGGTAGTCGCCATCCAGACGGGCTTAAGGCCCTACAGCGTAGGTAGAGTGGGTTGTTTTGTCGCCTTTTAAGTCAGGCCGACCCCGGCTGCAGAGGTTAGGATTCTTTCTCCGCCCCTGCACGAATATATGTTGGCTGGTATTTAATATTTTGTTCCCGGACATTAATATCATTAGGCTTTCGCATACGCCTACGTGTTTGAATCCCGTTCCCATTCTGGTTGTTTGTATACTTATTCATTGATGTAGAACAGTAGACAGACTAACGGCTTACTTAATAGTGGACTATTACTGATGCCTATGTGACGGGGAATATACCTGTCGGTCTTTTTAAATGTGGATTTTGCAGGATTAAAATTTTTATACGTCGAAGTGTGTTAAAGAAAAACCACCATTTTCGTTATTTCACTAAAAAGTGACGTTTATGTTGAAACAACTAACTGTCATTGTTATAGTGACAGTGACAATGACAATGACACTAAGATTTTGACATAAAGTAGGTTAGGATTACGATTCTGTAACACTATGTATATTTGCGAAACTAGGAGAATTTCTAAAACGCTGCCATTCGGATGGGGGATAGACACCTGAATCACTTATTCTGGATCATACGAAGTTGGATGGGGTGGAATAAAAATACTTACCCCTGTGATCGAGGGCGGCTTATCGTAAGGCGATAAAACAACCCTAGGTGAGGGTCATAAACCAGCCTGGATTACAACCACGCCTGCTTTTTATATACCTCCATAATAACCTTATGTGTTCCGGCATAACTAACCCAGATTTCGGTTACTCTCGAAAGCATTCATGGGCACCGGAAACTGCTTATGCTACAACAATAAAAAAACAATACTGCGAGAAGGTCCGACAACCAACAACGCCCAATCGACGTTCGAAACAGGGCTTCCCAGTCATCAATGTTCCCTACAACTTGATCGAAGATGGTTATAAACATGAAAGTAATTCTGTATGTCTGTTACGTTTTCACGTCTAAACAGCTGAACTAATTTCGATATGTTAATTGGAATTTAACTTGAAGAGGGTGAAATAGAGCTGAATAAAACATAAATATACAAAGCCTGTTACAATATTAGGAGCAATCCGTTCAAACGGTATCAATATTGTTAAATCTCCAACAACGGATGAAAATTCGGTCTACTGCAAAATGTTTTTGGAGTTTACTCCTTTCATATATAAGGCGCCCGGTATGAGAAAAATGTGAGAGTAAAATCTACTAATGAATGACTTCGTTATGTTTTTGGTGCGCGTGCACTGGAACACACTAAACAAAACAAAACGATGTATCCCTCAAGGCAAACATTACTTTATTTGTTACAACTGAAGGTTGATTTCACATTAAATGTTGCTTAACATATGTCTTTTCATTTGTAAGTGACAAGAGTAATTTATGGCTTTGCTCATTTTATATGACGAATGATCGTAAGTATTAGAGAATGTTTTGGAGATTTGTGACTTTATTACTAGGTGACATAGTTGTAATTAGGTTGAACTTAAAACTGTTTTAAACCTTTTTTATATATGTATATTATTTTCACTAATTTGTTAATTTATCCTTTCATATGGTATTAACCTTTTTTCAGATAAATAAATTCTTTTCGCGTATGTTTTTATTTTTATTTTTTTATTTTTCATGCTGTAGGACAGCAGACAGGCTGACAGCCCGCTTAATAGTAAGCAGTTACAGTCGCCTATGGATGATAGCGACGCAAGTAACATCATCAGTAAATGAACTGGAACCTGGGTCACTAGGGATGGTTGCCATCCAGACGTGCTTGGGACCCTACCACCTATTATAGCTAGGGTGGTTTGTCGCCTTATACAACAGGTCGTCCTGCGGGACAATATTCCTCTGCACGGAGAGAAATATTTAAAAAGTAAAGCACTTTATTACAAACACACACACAGTAATTATTCGATATTTTCTCGCTCGGAAAGTAAACGTTCTAGAATCTTTGTTCACATGGTCTATAATAGTTTACATCAATTTATAAATAAATATATTGGGATAATTCACACAACGCCATCTAGTTCCAAACTAAGTAACCGTCGCCTATGGGTGTGTGCAACGCCAGTGGCATCGCGAACACGCTGCTGTCGCATAAAGGAACTTGGGCCACTAATGCCGGAACACAACACAAAGTTATTGCGTTATACTTAAGACCAAAGGTGGTCGCCATCCAGACGGACTTGGGAACCTACCACATAATTTGAACAACGTTTGCCGGGTCAGCTAATGTGTTAATAAATCCAATATCAGCACTAGATCATCAGCTAAATTATTATTGTCGCCTTATACAACATTACTAACTTTGGAATGTACTATCTGTTGCTATAAGACAGGCTAAATCACTGGCAACTTTTAAAAAATTGGTTAAAAATCACTTATCTTTAGTGTAACAACAAAACAAATATTTATTTATACTACAAATATAGATATTTAAGTATGTTTATCTATTTATTTATTATATTTTAAATATTAATATCCGGATGACCGAGGTTTGCTCGGTATTTTTTTTTATAAATTGTGTTTTTTGGAAATTAACAATTGATTTTCTTAGTCTAACCTCAAAGCAAACACTCATTGACTTCTTGTTACTTAACAACGCCATCTGCTGGAATAGCTTTAGTGTTGTATCGTTAAAGCAATTTAAAAAAATAGTATTATTATTCGCCGATAGATGCCAGGAAGAGTCATTTTTCAATTTAAATTATTCACCGATAGATGTCAGGAAGAGTCACATTTTTGTTATTTTTCTTCCAATAAAAAAAAGCGAATAAAATTACATTTTCTAGAAATAATTCCTAGCTAGATCGATTTATCGCCCCTGAAACCCCCCGTATACTAAATTTCATGAAAATTGTTGGAGCCGATTCCGAGATTCCAATTATATAAATATAAGAATTGTTCGTTTAAAGATATAGGATATGTATTATTAAATTTTATGTATATTCTCTGTTTGTTCTGTAAATAAAATATTATTATTATGCCTGGAAGAGATCGCTCTGTAGCGATAAGGCCACCCATTGTAAGTCAAGTAGATATTGATTGAGTAAATAATTTTCATTGTTTTCTATCTAAATCTGACTATTCTCAAAACCCCAGTTTATGAATGTTTAAGGAACATCCCTCCACGGTTTCCGGCACTCGGTGGCCAATATAAACGTGTCTTAAATATTTGATTAGTACATGTCGTGGACACGAGATCCGAGCGTGATGTATGTAAGTTTATCGTGTATTACATCAATTTTATTCCACTTGAATATTGGAGTCGTGACTTGTGGAGAGAAAACGATTATCCGATCGGAAACATTGAAGGTGGTTAACTAGTGAGGCGGTCGTACCAGTGATGTGGTACAGTATTAACAGTGATATAAGTTATTGAGTATTATCTGTGCCATTTTTATTAAGTAATCATGGATACAACAACAGATTTGTACAAATTACAGGGAATCTTAAACAAACTCCTCAACTTGAATGCAACCACTACAACCAAGTGTTGGATATTATCAAAACGACCACCAGATAACGATTAAAACGAAAACAACGACAACAACAAAACAACGATCTCTGAAACCATTAATAACTACGAACACACGACACATGACCCCCGACACACGACAACTTGCGTTTAATTCCCTTATGGATTTATAATACGTCATTGGGAAATGTTAGTGTAATATGGCCACAGGCGCCATCTACTGGTAGCGGATTTGATTCTTACATCTTAATTAAAATGCAAACTTATTTCCGTCAAAAATGTTTTGATAAAACACATATAATAACGACATCCCATCATGTCCCACTGTTGGGCGTGAGCCTCCTAGATTGCAGGTTTCTTCATAAATTTTCCATCACCGTCGGTATATGGTAATTATTCTATAATATGTACGAGTACATTAGGCGAGAAAAACTGCCTAAGCGTGCATGCCACCGTGGGATTCGAACACACGATCTCTAGATTATCTTCCTGAGTGTAATACCACTGAGCTATCAGGTAAAAAACCGCCGACGACTTTCTTGGCGTAACGGTTATAGCATTACGCTTTTGGTATGGCCCCACTTACGTGGGGACAAATGTCTGGCCATGCCGCCTCCACCGGGCCCCGACAGGAGGGGTAGACCCAAAAAATGCTGGCTTGACCTCGTAAGGGTTGATATGCGTGCTAATGGACTAACCACCAGAGATGCCGGCTCTGCCGGTTCCGGCTAATCTCTGAAATGGCTGCACCGATTTTGACGGAACTTTCACTTGCAGATAGCTGATGTAACAAGGAGTACATAATTTAGGCTATTATATTTTATTTATCTATATTTTAGAAAAAAATGGTTTTAGTTAAAAGTGATCCATTTCGGATTTCTTTAATCCAATTTAAGTTGACCTCAGATTTATATCATCAATCATATAAAATAGGGTTCAGCTTAGGCTGGATTTAGTAGGTTGACTTACCAATTTTTTTTTGGTCTCGGGGAAAAACCTCTTTTGATGGGTTCCCCCGGGACCGAGGGATATGTGAGACTCCGGGAAAGATGTTCGACCTTCGACTATCCGACTACCCACTAAAAAACCCCGCTGTTCTCCTATCGCCTACACCCGGGCCCACGGATATATGGCCTGCCGATCTCGTGGCCCAGGCCGGCGCCGGCCCGCCCTTAGTCTTAACGCGGCCCCCTTCTAAAGTGTTGGCGGAAGGGGGTCAGGGTTTCGTCCCCCCGGCACTCTCCTGTTATTACTCAAGGAGTTGAGGGGGGCCGCAAAACAGCACGCGGCGCTCACCCTCGCGGCAATAGTGCGGGCGGCGGGTCCTCCCCCGAGGGGCCACCCGCGACCGCTTTTTACGGCGGCCGGAGGTCATTACTAGCCCTCCGGCGCCGCCGACGTGGCCTGCATTGACGGGAGGGGAGTGTGGTGCTCGACTCCCGCTACCGCTCCGCCGCCTCCTTTGCGTACATGACTGCCTCGCAGAAGGAGGCGACGGCTGTCCATCCAGGATCGCCCCCAACCATGGACAGAACCAGGGCCGGGAGCGACAGTTCCGCGCCGATTTGGGCGACGAAGGCGCGGCGCTCCTCGCACCACGCAGGGCACACGGCGACAGTGTGGTTCACCGTGTCCTCCTCGTCGCCCGCGCCACAGTGGTGGCACCCCGACGTCATCTCCCGCCCTATGTGATACAGATACCTTCCGAAACAACCGTGCCCCAAGAAGACCTGTGTCAGGCGGAAGGTCAGGGCGCCATAGCGCCTTTCCAGCCATCCGGCCAGGACGGGTCTCACCGCTTCGATGGTGGCGAGGCCCGCGCTGGGGTGCGCAAGGCGCTCCTTCCACTCCACCATGAGCAACTCGTCCGCCCGCTTTACCTCCACTTCGCGAGGCACGGGGCGAGAGCCACGCTCGGCCGCGTCCCGGCGCCACTAGTACAACAGCGCCAGGACTCGGGCCTCTAGGTCCCACGGTGGGGATCCGGCCAGCAGGGAGGCCGCTTCAAGTTAACCTCATATATCCAAAAAATGCTGCCCAAAGTCACTATTCCACGCGGACGGAGTCGCGGGCACAGCTAGTTTATTTATAAATTGATGTAAACTCTTATAGACCACGTGAACAAATATTCTAGAACGTTTACTTTCCGAGCGGGAAATTATTGAATAATTACTGTGTGTTTCTAATAAAGTGCGTTACTATTTAAATATTTCTCTTCGTGTAGGGGCGGGGTAAGAATATTGTCCTGCAGGCTGACCTGTTGTATAAGGCGACAAACCACCCTAGCTATAATAGGTGGTAGGGTCCCAAGCCCGTCTGGATGGCAACCACCCCTAGTGTATAATTATGCTGCATTAGTGAACCAGATTCCTGTACCCCTATGGAACATCAGCGTGTTCGCGGTGCACCTAGCATTGCAAACATGCATAGGCGACGGTAACTATACATATATAAACACTTACCGTTGTTTAATAATTAAGAAGTAAATTACATTAAGAACTGAAGTCTATTCACGGGAAGAGCTGTATTTATCTCATTTCTTAATGCCCGGATGAAACCTTATACTCGGATGATGATATAATTATGTTGGCATCCCTTAAAGCCAGGCTATTGTGTAAACGCCAGTTTTAGATCCCATTGTTAAACCCGAAGGCGGCCATTTTAATGTTGAATACAACCGTTTGTGAGGGTAGTTTGATAAAGTTATTTGTATAACTTTATGTATTGTTATATAAATGTAGGGTATTCGCTGTTCATACATTTATCATACTTTAATATTATAAATGTGAAAGTAAGTTTGTTTGTTACGGTCCGATAGATGACGACTAATAGAGAATATGTTGTGAAAACTCCACGTAGTCCTGCAGGGCGAAGAAGAGAGATAGTGGTGTCAAGAAGACAAACATGCTTATGAAAAAGCCCTTTTTAAAAAATCTTTAAAAGTAATCGATATATACAAGGAACATATTATAGGGTTCATTTGACGTACCATAACAACAAAAGTATTAAATAATTATTGCGATGGGACTACAACTATTCGAGGCGAAATTTTTTGTACATTTTCATTGATTCCGTTGAGCTTTCTCATTATCTTTCGATTAATGGCGGGAACGCATTGTATATTATAAATAAATAATCTTTAAACGAGCAATTCTTGTATATATATACTTATATAATTGGAATCTCGGAATCGGCTCCAACAATTTTCATTAAATTTAGTATACGGGGGGTTTCGGGGGCGATAAATCGAACTAGCTAGGAATCATTTCTAGAAAATGTCATTTTATTCGCTTTTTTTTATTGGAAGAAAAATAACAAAAAGGTGGCGTTTGAGTAGTCCCAATTTAAACTGAAAAATGACTCTTCCTGACATCTATCGGCAAATAATAATACTATTTTTTTAAATTGCGTTAACGACACAACAACACTTTCCTGACATCTATCGGCGAATAATAATACTATTTTTTTTAAATTGCTTTAACGACACAACAACACTAAAGCTATTCCAGCAGATGGCATTGTTAAGTAACACGAAGTCAATGAGTGTTTGCTTTGAGGTTAGACTAAGAAAATCAATTGTTTATTTATATTATTTGTGTCTTCTTAATGCACGTGTTCACTTAAAAATGCCTAAACGATCTTGCAAAAAAACGCTTATAAACAATCTAACTTCACGAAGCCGAAAAATAACGAGCAAAGCTCGGTCATCCAGGTACTTATAAATAAATATACAAACAGCGGTATCTAGCCCCAGAGTAATAAGCAAATCGCATGGGTACGAGACAATTGATACGCCACTCACAGCAAGACTCGGGATGAAATCGAACCTGTGATCCTTGTAGACGTTTCAATATATATTATCCGTTGCACCATCGTCATCGTGATTTTTGATGGTATTTTTTTTATTGCTGTAGGACAGCAGACAAGCTAACGGGTGGGTGTTTACAACGCTAGTGGCATCGCGAACATGCTGATGTCCCATAAGGGTACAGGAACTTGGGTCACTAATGCCGGAACACAAGGTTATTATGGCGACATACTTAAGACCAAAGGTGGTCGCCATCCAGACGGGCTTGAGGCTCTACCACGTAGCTAGGGTGGGTTGTATTGTCGCCTTTTATAACAGGCCGACCCCGGCCATAGAAATTAGTATTCTTTCTCCGCCTCTGCACCGATAAAAACTTTATTTATTTACATACTACTTGCCATCTAGACAAACTTGGAGCCCTAAAACCTAGCTGGAGAAAAATTCTTCATACATATAAACACTAAGCATTTATATCTTGAATATATTTCTATCTACCTTCGATAAACCCATTTCACACCCCCTACCGTTAACAATAGAGACTCCTTACAATGTACACACGGCCTTACATACAACCTTAATATCGACTGTCTATATAAACCAGACTCGGCGACGCTATTTGTCACATTCTGTAACCTCCAGGCGAAACTATCTCCGATATAAAGTTAGACGTACACTCGCGTTAATAGTAAGCGGTTACTGTTGCTTATAGATGTTTGCGACGTACGGAAATACCACACAAGGCTATTACGGCGGCCTATAAAGAGACCAATAGTAGTTGCCACCCAAACGGTCTTAGTGCCCTATCATCTAGCTCGCACGTCAGAAATTCTGTGAGATCAATGGATTCCCGTCTTGGATCTAGATTTTTATTTCACCACGTAGCTAGGGTGGGTTGTTTTGCCGCCTTTTAAGATAGCAGACGTCGTCCTTGCATGCAAAAAAAATAGAAACTTTAAAATACTCTGCGTCTAAACCCGCGGGTAATTTCTATAGATTCATACTTAATCGTCCACTTAGCTCACATTGTTCAAAACTCTACACTTTCATCTGCCGAAAGTGGGAAATAATTGAAAAAGTTTTCAACCGCCGATGGCTACGGGATCCTCTATGGTCTAAGGTAAAAGAAATAGCCAATAATAGACAAAAATAAGCGATGTGTTAAATAAAATAAGAACACTAAAATTGAAATGGACAGGGCATAATATAAGGGAAATAGACACATGAAGCAAGGTGATGAACTGGTACAAGAAACAAGGAAAGGGAATGTGGGAGACAGTTTAGAAGATGGGGTCACGAGATTAAGTCTTTAGCAGGAACCACATGGACCAAACAGGTTAGAGACAAAAGGAAATGGTAGAATATGCAAGAAACTTTTGCCACACAAGGGCAAACTGACATAGTTGTCGATGTCAACACTTTAGTAGATTTAAGGGAAAAATAGTATCTACACTGCATGCCAAAAGTTTAAGACCACCTTAAAGTAGCAAAATTAAATAAAACGAAACAAAAGCAAAGCAATTAGTTATTAGCACATCATAAAAATATTATTTATATACGGCTGTGAAGCGTGGCCGGTGTTAGAGCGACACAAGCAAGAACTGCGTATCACGGAGATGAATATGCTGCGGTGGATGTGTGGAGTGACGCGGAAGGACCGCGTTAGGAACTCCCACATTCGCGGTAGTCTTCGTGTCCGTGATATTGCAGATAAATTGCAGGAGTGTCGGCTCCGTTGGTATGGCCATGTTTTACGGCAACCGGATGCTTACGTGGGAAACAAATGTCTGGCCATGCCGCCTCCGCCGGGCCCCGGCAGGAGGGGGCCACTACCAGGGATGCTGAAGATCGCGTGAAGTGGAGTAGAAAAAGTCGGAAAGCGGACCCCGGGCACCGAAACGAAAGTTTGGGTGCCAACCGGGACTAACGCTAGGATGATGATGATGATGATGATGACATCATAAAAATATTATTACGACTCTACCACCTAGCTCTAACGCAGCGTTTGTCGGTGTTTGAAAACAATACATGTTTATTGTCCAATAACTTGAAAGTAAATAAAAGTATGACTTCTTTAGATATTCTATATTAACAATAGAATGTGCAGGTGTATATTTATTTTATTTATCTTATGGGATTTCATTACATTACATAATTGATAGATAATTATGTTTTTTAGGGGTGGTCTTTAACTTTTGGCCGGTAGTGTATATGTCAGAATAAAGGATAAAATAAAGGAAATAGCGGTTTAACTTTTTAACTACATACACTAGCAAATCAATCAGAGGTAAATACTTTCTACTTACTGACGGTAAGAGAAAACAACGTAAGATGTGTACCTCGTCAATCCACGTTAGACAAGCGTGTATAATGCCCGGAGCATGCTACCATGCGATTCGAACCCAAGACCACTAATTCACAGTGTAATACTATTGCATAGCAACAGCAGACGAGCTCAAGGGTCCACTTAATAGCAAGCAGTTACCGTCGCCTATGGATGTTTGCAACGCCAGGAGCACCGCTAATACGCTGCCGTTTGCATAGGGAAACTAGAAATTAGGTCACTTATGTCGGAATTCAATACATGGTTATTTTTTTAGCTATAGTTTAGCAGACAGGCAAACGACCCACCCTGGTAGGTGGTCACCGTCGTCTATGGACGTCTGCAACACCAAAGGGAATGTGGAAATGTTACCAACGTGCTGCTGACCTCAAAGAAATTTTATAACGCCTTTTTTGAAGAACCCCATATCGTACCGCACTGAGAAAACCTCAGCCGGAAGCTTATTCCAGATCCTTAGAATACGCAACATGAACGTTCTTGAGAACCGTTTCTTAAAAGAAAGAAGACGCTCCAAGAAATGGCGGATATTTTTAAAAACCAGTGGTATTTGTAATCCTGATTGAGAGAAATTTCTTATTTCCTATCTGCAAAACACGCTGTCGCCTCTAACTTTGACCACACTATAAATATCCGCACAGTCCCAATTCTACTTTTTATGAACTCGCATTTTTTGTCATTTGTCACATCCTTCCACTGAATTAAGAAGCTGAGAATTGACATATTAAATGAAATGGCGTTTGCGAGGGAGGAGATAATCATGAATACATTGCTGGCTCATTGGCTAAGTAGATTCTCACTGAAGATAAAATATATATAATTAATTCTCGTATCACGTTGTTGCTCACGATGAACTCCGAAATAATCTAACCGATTTTCACATTTTTTTAATGTGTTTTGTCGGCGTGCCCAATACAGTTTTTATCACGTATTTTTTATTAGTTAATTGCATAATCAACGATTTTAATATTAAAGCTAAAATAATTTTATAAATGTGAAAGCAACTCTATTTGTTACGTTTTCACTCCTAAACCGCTGAATCAATTTTGATGAATTTCGGTATAGAGAAGGAATACTAACCTCTGCAGCCGGGGTCGACCTGTCGTAAAAGGCGACAAAACAACCCACCCTCGCTAAGTGGTAGTAGTAACGACCACTTTTGGTCTTAAGTATGCCGCTATAATAACTTTGTGTTGTGTTCCGGCATTAGTGACCAAGCTCCTGTACCCTTATGCAACAGCAGCGTGTTCGCCATGCCACTGGCCTTGCAACACCCATAGCCGACGGTAACTGCTAAATTCTAAGCGGGCCGTCAGCCTGTCTGCTGTCCTACAGCAATAAAAAAAACTATCCAAAAAATATTCCTTTCTCCAATCTATTATTCTTAAAAAAAACAAATTCAAAACCAAGACGGTAAAAGCATTAATTAAAATTTATTCCAAGCAAAAAAGCGTTGGGAAATAATTCCTTTCCGTCTCCCACGGGGGGCCAACTTTTGAAACAAACTTTCTCTTTGCCCCAACTTTGACACGGACCGAGAATTGTTTAAGAAATAGTTTGAACCGACCTTTATTTTATAGCTGAATTTGTAAGGTGTATGCTTAGCTAGACCTGAGCTCAATTATTCTCGCTTCCTAAGTGGTAATTAAAAAACTAAATGAGCCGTCACGGGACGCCTGGCACATGTGAAACATAATGCAGAAAAGAACAGATTGTGATAGGAACTAAATATGTGATAATGATAAAAACAATAGAAAATATGCACTGACCCGCCGAAATATCAATTACCAAACAATATATTATATTACGTTTAAAAAATCAACCAATCACGTTATCTTCGCGATCGCTAAGTTAAAAATATCGTTTCATTTCAATTTCTAACAAATAATAAAAAACACCATGTAAAAATTGTGCTTTATTTTGAGGGCCGTAGAGCATACAATCAAATCATCAAAATTCAATATTTATTTACATGATAAGTTGAAAACATCCGCAAGGCGAAAATAAACCTTAAGTATTAGGAATAAAGTTGAAACTTGCATGTATATAATTTCCAATAATTACCATCATATAGCGGTATGCGTCATGCGTCGCCACGCCAGAAATCGGTTTTACGTGCGGCTATAGATGTTTCACATCAAAAAATGAGACAGGTTCTGGGTTTCCTATATGAGTATCAATTACTAAAGTTTTTTTTTTTCTAATCAAATGGATTGCCCGGCAGGACGTCCTAGATACCGCTGAAAAGACGTACGAGCTCAAGACCTACTCTACCTCGGCCATAGCTCCTGGCGAGAGCTATTGCTAGACCAAGAGCCGGAAGCCAAGACTGTTGGGTTGTTGCGTCACCGTAGTTGGTAACACAATGTTCTTCTTCCTGCCTTTATTCTACATTATATGGGGTTGGCACAACATGTTTCTTCCTTCCACTCTTCTCTGTTAGCCGTTATCTTTTTACTATAATTCATACACTTTTTACCATACCATCTTTTACGCAATCCATCCATCTTTTTTGTTACACTCTCATTTCTATCATTTTCCTTGTTGTATGGCATTCTTCCCTTTTTTATGACTGTAGAACAGCAGACAGGCTGACGGCTCACTTAGAATTCAGCAGTTACCGTCGCCTATGGGTGTTTGCAACGCCAGTGGCATCGCGAACACGCTGCTATCCCATAAGGGTACAGGAACTCAGGTCTCTAATGCCGGAACACAACGCAACGTTATTATGGCGGCATACTTAAGACCAAAGGTGGTCGCCATCCAGACGGGCTTGAGGCTCTGCCACGTAGCTAGGGTGGGTTGTTTTGTCGTCTTTTACGACAGACCGACCCCGGCCGCAGAGGTCAGTATTCTTTCTCCACCCCTGCACGGTTAAGTTATTTTCCTAAATTGGTCAAGTCAGCGACTTGTTGGTTATTTTGACCAGCAGTGATTTTCCGCCGAAGCAAAGCTGTGTCGTCATTCACAGTTGATTATAAGCGTGCCTGTTACTTATTTTTGTTAACAACAATACTTAATACCTTAGATTATTAAATTTTTAGTAGAAGAAATATAACATATAAACAATTATATTTGTAAAATATGCTGAGAATTTGTACATATTTTTTAAAGATAAGTGTATAAGGCTATATGTTAGTTAAATATGATGATTAAATATGATATGAAATATGATCTGCTTACTTTTTTTTGATGACCATGTGAGATGTTTTTAGTTTTGTTTGTCAAACATTATAATGTATCAATTGGAAGGTCCCCATGATACAAGTCAAAAAAGTTTTTATTTCTATATCTGGAGCTCAGCAGATAGGCAAACCACTATCAAATCCGATAGCAAATGGTCACCGTCGCCTATGGACGTTTGCAACACGCGCATTGCCAACGCGCTGCCAGCCTCTAAGAAATTTTATAACGCCTTTTTTGAAAAATCCATATCGTACTGCGATGGGAAACCCGTAGCCGGAAGTTCGCAACATGAATGTTCTTAAGAACCGTCTTGTACAAGAGGCTCCAGGAAATGAGAATGAACGTCCAGCCAACGGCGAGCAGTGCGGTGGTAGAAAGATGACGAAGGAACCATTCTAAACAGTTTGAGAACCAATGACTTAATTGGAAGATTTTATATATCTTAAAAAAGTTCTTTGTCGCAATTTGGTAATAGTATGTTAGCTAAACATTTATGCCTACCTAAGTAGCCGTAGCAGCTGTGGAACTGCAGATAGGCTGATGGTCCATTTAATGCTAAGCAGTTACACTCGCCTATGGATTATCGACGCCACGGTCACCGCTAACACGCTGACGTCTACGTAGAGAAACACGCAAACACACACCATAATCATCATAAATAAATATATGATTATATAAATTAAAGTACTTTTATGAACTAGTGGTGGATGATTTAAAAAATGGCAGGCAGACCGACAGCTTCAGCACGCGACGATGGCTGTACGAAAAAGAGGGCCCTAGCACCTACTTGAGGCGCTTTTTAGAAGCGGTCGGCCTGTCCCTCACTCATCTCCACTCCACACTCCGGAGGCGACTCTCATTGGTTGCTTATATTCCAGAAGTAATTCTCATTGGTTGTCCAAAAATTAGATTCTCATTGGTCGTTTATACTTCGGAAGTGTTACACTCCGGAAGTGATGGAAACTCTCTTTCGTTGTTTTAAATATTAGTCAGTGTTGCCAATAAGATAATTTTGAGTTCGATATTCCTAACAGTACATTATTTTTTAATTATTTGTAGGAAGAATAAATGTTAACCTAGTTTGAGGAATCAAAGATTTATGTAACAACTTCTACAACAACATGTTTGTTATTGCCGTCTTTTAAGATGTTCCCAACCGCCGAGGTCATACTTAACCCCCTGCATGGAGAAATAAAAAATATAATATAATAAAATATAATAAAAAATAAAAATACCAGCGTAGGCAACGCTCCTGCAATTTATCCGCAATGTTACGGAAATGACAGCTGTCATGTCCGTGTTTAGCTGTGTATAGAGTCAGTATGATAAAATCCAATAGAAATCCTATCGCTTAACCTGTATTTATATTGCTATAAGACAGCGGACAGACTGACGGCCCGCTTAGAATTTAGCAGTTACCGTCGCCTATGAGTGTTTACAACGCCAATGGCATCGCGAACACGCTACTGTCCTATAAGGGCACAGGAACTCGGGTTACAGGAACACAACACAAGGTTATTATGGCGGCATACATAAGAACAAAGGTGGTCGCCATCCAGACGGGCTTGGGGCCCTACCACGTAGCTAGGGTGGGTTGTTATAAAAACCTGATAATCGGGTAATAACCCTTTGGTTCAAATCGTTTTGCAACGGAGAATTTTTTCTCCATAATTATAAGTACTATCATTACACCTCAAGTAATAAGAGGTATTTAACTTATTGATTTGGTTTATTTCAACATAAAATTTATAACATACAAAAATCAAACAACTTCAATGCAAATAATTGAAGGAATTTACATAATTATTTCGTAGAGATTCCAAATTTTCATGACGAAAAATTTCGCCATGCCCATTGATAAATTCGTATATGACGAATTATTTCGTCATACCCGGTTGACATAATAAATACATATCAGTACGATATGAAACTCTTCATAGATGAAAAGGGACGCGTGACGGAGCGGAAACGTCACGGCTGAATGATCAAGCCTTTTATAATATAAAAACTGATTTAAAATACCTATTTATATACCTAGTGTATTTCATGAGTTCCCGTGGGAACTTATGACGTCACAGGGCCAGGTATTATAAAGATTCAGGTAGTATAAAACATTATGCAGAAAAAAACAGATTGTTAGAGGAACTAAATATGTGATAATGATAAAAACAATAGAAAATATGCACTGACCCGCCGAAATATCAATTACCAAACAATATATTATATTACGTTTAAAAAATCAACCAATCACGTTATCTTCGCGATCGCTAAGTTAAAAATATCGTTTCATTTCAATTTCTAACAAATAATAAAAAACACCAAGTAAATATTGTGCTTTATTTTGAAGGCCGTAGAGCATACAATCAAATCATCAAAATTCAATATTTATTTACATAATAAGTTGAAAACATCCGCAAGGCGAAAATAAACCTTATGTATTAAGGAATAAAGTTGAAAGTTGCATGTATATAATTTCCAATAATTACCATCATATAGCGTTATGCGTCATGCGTCGCCACGCCAGAAATCGGTTTTACGTGCGGCTGTAGATGTTTCACATCAAAAATTAACCAATCATGATCTAGGGTAGCTCGATTTTTTAGGAAATGGAAATGCATGACGCACCCCGCTGCAGGGAATAGGCGGCGGCGTAGTGTGAGACTCCTCGTGCAATGCGTCCATACGTTCCCATCTCTAGGCTCCCTAGCCTGATGGGAACGTCGGGAAACACGTCGCTGGAATACCCACTAAAACAACCCTGGTGTTCCTTCACACGCCTTAAGTGCCGAGGCCAGTCACAGCGATGTCAGTCAAACCGCGACCCCGACGTTTGAATCCTACGATAGCATGCCTTAACCATGGTCTAAAAAAATAGCGCTATACTTGTGTTGTGTACCGGCATTAATGACGCAAGTTCCAGTTCCCCATGCGGACGGCAACGTGTTAGCGTTACCATCCATAGGCCACGGTAACTGTCCACTATAACGTGGGCCACGTGGCAATAGAATCTTTGACAATTGAACTTTGATAACGAACAAACTTAATTCAAATGAATTATAACTAAATTTTAAGCACTGGACGATCACTAGTGTTTATCCAATAATACTATCAAGGCCTTAACATACGTAATTTAATGAAACAACATAGATTAGTCATCTAATGGACCGTACTTGTCGAGGATTTAGAGCGGTAATCAAGTGCCAAATGCCTTCACGGAGTTTATAGAGTTGTAAACACTGTCGTAACACATAAATTGCTCGGGCATTGTGACAATTTGTTAAATGAACACTACGTGGTCGGAATACGGGTCTCAAAGATTATAAAAGACGGAGATAAACTCTTAAAGCGTCGTCGACTTATAACGCATCATGGACTTATAACGCTTCATGGACTTACAACGCATCGTGGACTTATAATAGGAGAATTATTCGGAAACTAATGTCCGTTTACTTATTGTCAGCGACTCTAAATTTTCCTCAATTTCGATGGCACTACAGATAGCATCCGATCACTAGAAAATTGAATTCAACAACAACTACTACGACCAACGATTGAATGCTACCAAATCGACCACCAAAGAAAACGACAACAACGACCTCTTTAACTATTATTAAAACGAACAAACAACTAAAATAAAACTCAACGCTGCAGATGAAACTCAGATGAAACTCGTTTATTAAAAACATAAGTGACCCCAGGTAAATGATATTAATGAAACTATAGCGCGATTCAAAAATGTACAGCGCCATCTAGCGCGCTCGAATGTTAAACTAATTTAGCCTGTGTAATCATTCAACTCACCAGATAATGTTTGGTGTTAGGATCTTATTAGACATTCCGCCCACCAAAGGACTCGTCCTTTAAACACTTTAAATTATTTGAAATTAACAGTTTTGAGAACCGCGACAATGTAACACAAACAAAATATAAAATATAGCTTATAAAAAACCGCCCACCGTCATAAACTAGACACAACATTAACAAAAGAAAGTAACTCTAATGTACTCTTAACACAATTGATTAGGCAAAACAAAAACCTTATTAAATGGACGTTTGATGACCCCATTTTTAGTTCTTAAGCTTAACACTCTAGTGATCCCATCATGGCCAGGATGCTTCTGATCAACTCTGCCCAATAGCCATTTAGTTGGAGGTAAGTTGTGATCTTTTATAATTACAATATCGCCTATCTCTGGCTCTCGTATTTTAGTCGACCACTTGTAACGTTGATTCAGGCTAACCACATATTCTTCTGACCATTTCTTCCAAAAGTCGTTCACGATTTTTTGTGTCAATTTCCATCTTTGTAAGCCAGTTAAATGAACATCAGAATAGTCTTCATCTGGGATCGCCACCAATTGCTCTCCAATCAAAAAATGTGCAGGTGTTAAAGGCTGGGGATCGTTAGGGTCTTCACTCAAATATGTCAATGGACGTGAATTGAGGCACGCTTCAATTTGGCTCAACACCGTTGATAGTTCTTCGAATGTTAGAGTTGAATCTCCGATCACTCGTTTCAGGTGTGACTTCGCCGATTTCACTCCGGCTTCCCACAGTACTCCGAAGTTAGCAGCGTGCGGTGGGATAAAATGCCAGGTCGTCCCGTCGTTGGTTAAGGTCTCGGCAATTTCTTTAGGAAGCTTGGATTTTGTATTATTAAACATATCTCGTAACTCTTTATCGGCTCCTACAAAATTTGTTCCATTGTCGCTATATAGTTCGACACACTGGCCTCGTCGGGAAACAAATCTACGGAATGCGGCAATGAACCCTTTTGAGGTCAAATCTGAAACAGCTTCTATATGTATCGCTTTAGTAGACATACATATAAAGACACAAATATATCCTTTATAAGATTTTGAACCTCTTCCAGGTGAAAAACGAATGTTTATGAATCCGGTGAAATCCACACCAGACACTCTAAATGGTCTTGACGGTGTCAGTCTACTCTTCGGCAGTTGACCCATCAATTGATTGTTAGTCTGGCGTGAATGTCTTAGGCACTTGATACATAGATAGATAGATAGATAATTCTTTATTGTTCACCACACAATTTTACAGAAAAAAAGACATAAAAAGAAGTAGGTAATAGTACAACATAGTGAGCAAACGGCGGTCTTATCACTAAATAGCGATTTCTTCCAGACAACCTATCAGAAATATTTAAATGTTTACATGTCCGATAGTATTTCTTGACTCGTTCTCTAGTTCGTATTATCCAGTATTTGGATCGGAGATAATTTAACATGATTTGTGGACCTCCATGCATGGTCTTGAAGTGAGCATCAATTATTAACAACTTAGTTAAGTGACTATCACTTGGTAGAATAACGGGATGCTTTTTATTATATCCAATGTCTGCCTGTTCTAGTCGGCCACCAACTCTTAGCACCCCAGTCTTATCAAAAACTGGACAAAGACTGTGTAGAGGGCTTTTCTTATTAACATGTCCTTGAGACTTTAACTGCTGTATTTCTTCCTGATAGTGGTAGTTTTGCGTTCTTCTTATTATGATTCCAAGTACTTCAGTCATTTCATTTACACTTATAGGTTTAAAATCTTTAATTCTTTGTTCTTTACTTAGTAATATTTCCTTTTTCTTTTGTAGTTTTCGCTCTAGCAAATGAAATCTACGCAATATCTCTTTAGATTTTCCTTCAACACTCTTAGGCTTGGTATCTTTGAGTGGTAACTGAACTACATATCGACCTTCTTCATCTCTTCTAGTAGTTGCTTCAAAATATTCTTCACATTTGATTTCTTCTCTTGTAAATTTCTTCAAAATTGAATCAGGTTCTCTTTCTATTTCCCAAAATTGCTTTGATAATTCATCTTCTTTTACTCGTATGTGACAGCTAATTATTGGTAGATTGATTGCAGTAGATGTATGCTTTACTCGACCTGATAAAATCCATCCAAATCGGGTCTCTTGTGCGATAGGACCTAATCCTGATGGATGCCTTATTAGACCATTTAAAATGATTTCTTCGTATACTTCTACTCCCAAAATTAAATCAATTTTTGCAGGTGATCCATAATGTGGATCAGCCAAATTAATTTTCTCAATATCTGGCCAATCTGATATTTTTGTTTGACACGTAGGCAGAAATGATGTCACTGTTTTCAGAACATAAGCATCGAATTTCACTGAATACTTTTGATTGTAAATTGACTCCACACTTAATGACACTATGTTCTTTGATCTAGCTTGATTATCTCCTACTCCAGAAACTATACCATTTATTCTCTTTCTCTTTAAACCGAGTGACTGCGTTGTAGCTTCAGTTATAAATGAACCCTCTGAGCATGGGTCAATTAGAACTCGTACAATTTGTGAATATCCATCGGCTGAATATGCTCTAACTACTGCAGTAGCTAGCAACATCTCTCTTTGCTTTTGATCGGTAACCAAATGAGCCAGAACTGTTTTCTCTGTATCTTTCGACACCTGGTTAGGGGTCTTTGTCTCTATTTTTTCTGGACTCGATGATTGAGTTTCACTTGAACTTTGTAAATCGTTCCTCTCAAAATGTAGCAGCGTATGGTGTCGTCTCCCACACCGGCGACAACACGTTGATGAGCGGCATTCTTTTACTGAATGTGTAGGTGCAAAACAATTGAAGCACAGCCTCTTTGATTGTACAAACTCTGATCTCTCTTGAGGGGACTGTTTTCCAAATTGTTTGCATTGATACAATAAATGCTGACTTTTACACATAGTACAATTACTATTTAATTTCTTCTCCTCTTGCGTGGTTGAGTGAAATACCTTAGGTTTGATTTGTTGCGTGATATGGGACCTGGTTATTGACTTGTTATCACTTATCATCTCAAATGTTCTGAATCTTGTCTCTAAAAACTTGACAAGTTGATTCCATGACGGTAATATCTCTGAATCTAATTCACTGACTTGAATCTCCCATAACTTTCTTGACTCTATATCAAGCCGTGTTAGAACAATATAATTGATAATCACGTCCCACGAGCTAGTGTCTATGCCCATGTTTTGAAGTGATTTGAGGGACGAAGATGTAATATCTAGTAGGGACTTAATAGAACCAGCCGATTCAGTTGAGTTTCGTTGTGAAAACAAGCGCTTCAGAACCTCATTACACAAATAACGTTTGTTGTTGTAACGGCGTATCAATTGTTTAAACGCATCTTCATAATTTGAATCGGTGGTTGGGAAGTTTTTGAGCAATGTTTCAGGTTCACCAGTAAGGCTACTCTTCAGATAATGCATCTTTTGCACAGCGCTTAATGCGGCATTCTGATGAATCAATGATGTGAACATATCATAAAAGGTTTGCCATTCTTCATATAACCCAGAAAACTTTGGTAATTGAATCTGCGGCAACTTGACTTTAGTACCTGACAAACTCGTTACCTCAGTTACTTGTGATGTGGAAGCTGTCACGTTCACACCACAAACCTGAAGATCATCTTTTATCTTTGTCTTGTAGTCAGTGTAAATATCCTCAAATTTGTAGTATACATCATCCGTAAAATAGGACATTGTATTCTTGTCTTCTCTATTGACAGACTCAACTATATCGTTGTGTACATTCGTAAATGTTTCAAACAATCTTTCCAAATTCTCTAGTTTCGACTGAATATAAGATGGCTTAAGTCTATCCTTGGGTGTTTTTTTATAATTGGAAAAGGCTTTGTTCAAATGATTATACATATCCTCTTGTTTATTTAATAATTTATCCATTTTTATAAACCCTTAATCTCACAATGATAAATCAATTATATGTTGTTTAAGTCCAAAATGTCCAAATATTAACACCGACGACTAAGTTCTACACGCAGATAATATTGTTTACGTCCACAGTTCACAATCAAATAAAATCAAATTTTACAAGTCCCAATATTATTTTTTCACACAAAGATTTTCTCTCCAACCACGCACTTTCCCGGGTTTCGGCACCAGATGTCAGCGACTCTAAATTTTCCTCAATTTCGATGGCACTACAGATAGCATCCGATCACTAGAAAATTGAATTCAACAACAACTACTACGACCAACGATTGAATGCTACCAAATCGACCACCAAAGAAAACGACAACAACGACCTCTTTAACTATTATTAAAACGAACAAACAACTAAAATAAAACTCAACGCTGCAGATGAAACTCAGATGAAACTCGTTTATTAAAAACATAAGTGACCCCAGGTAAATGATATTAATGAAACTATAGCGCGATTCAAAAATGTACAGCGCCATCTAGCGCGCTCGAATGTTAAACTAATTTAGCCTGTGTAATCATTCAACTCACCAGATAATGTTTGGTGTTAGGATCTTATTAGACACTTATAAAACAGTAAACATTACAGTTTTTTCAAAAAACTTTATTTTTTAAATTCCTTACTTGTGTCTCTGTTTTTCTATATGATATCTATATTTGTTTAGACATTTATCATAAAGGTCCACAAGCTTCTGTATGCTATATTTTGTATGAATCACTGACCACACTTCACAGTCGCTGGACTGATCGATTGTTGGAAGTAACACTATATTTAACATCCTGCAACAATACCAATTCAAATGGCGTCGTTTAACAAGCAAGGCATGCCGGCAGTTAGAACGCATGCACGTTTCAATGTTTGTTACGACGATTCGGACTTTAGTTTCTGAATAATCCGAATCATAATAAAATGGTGCTAAATAGGACAGTCAAACCTTGCTGTAATTGCTTGCAGGAGGCTGTTGGTGCTGACGCGTAATCGCCCTATTTCCATATAATCGCTATATAGTTGTCCATATAGGCTTTGGCAAACATTTTGGAGGCATTAAGACTCCACGGCAGCCCCAACTACATGGAAAGCATTGAACACGCAATGCTGACAGCTCGCAGCGTATAGGTTGCCCACAGGCCGCCCAAGTAGAAAGATAGACAATACGCTTTGAAAAGAGTTATTTCTAGTACTCGTACATCGAGCGAATCTTCGAGCAAGCATGTTGCCCCGAACTGCCAATGCATCTGCGAGCAAGCATGTTGCCCCGAACTGTCAATGTATCTGCGGGCAAGCATGTTGCCCCGAACTGCCAACGCCCTGCGTTCGCTTTCTATGTCAGCCTGATCCCCTATATCGGACCATAAAATATGCTCCAAATACTTGAACCTATCAACCAGCATAATGTTTTTTCATTAAGATATACATGAGGAATATCAACTTGATGTTTGAGACTACGAAATATTAGTATTTCACTCTTTTTGGACTTGTAACGCAATCATGTTCCTCCACATACCCCTAGCAACAAAAACAGCTTTTTTATCGCAACAGATAATAGATCGCAGTCTAATAATGCATCTTATCAACAATTAAAAGAGACTTCAACTAAAATCTATAAAGTCAACTATGATCTTAGTTTAAGTCCATACTGAAAACCAGCGTCAATTCAAAATTTAATCGATTTCGACTTGTCAATAATATTTTTTTATTGCTAAAGGACAACAGACAAGCTGTAGGCCCACTTAGAATTCAGCAGTCACCGTCGCCTATGGGTGTTTGCAACACCGGTGGCACCGCGAACACGCTGCTGTCCCATAATCTTGTGTTGTGTTCCGGCATTAGTGACCAAAGTTCCTGTACCTTTATGAGACAGTAGCGTGTTCGCGATGCCACTGGCATTGCAAACACCCATAGGCGACGGTAACTGCTAAATTTAAAGCGGACCGTCAGCCTGTCTGCTGTCCTACAGCATTAAAAAAATGTATATTTTTGCTTGCATTTGTCATTTTTTATCAATAAAATATTTTTTTCTTTATTTCTTTCAAGTAGACTTCTGGTAGACTTAAAAATAGCGTCAGTTCATTCATAATGAACTCTGGTCGGTCGCTGTAGTGACGCTATTTGTTTGCCATATTTCGCAATCCCGGTACCCGCTGCACAGACACGATCATTTCCACGGGATGCTAATTATGATAATGACTACAGTGAACGGACAATATTATGCCAATTTGGTGAGTCAGGCCCGTGAGGCTGTTGTGCAGAACGACAGTCTATATCTGGCACCTAGTAACTTTTCCTGTTTTCCAATTGTAAAAGGACTTAAGGCGCCGGAGATTTTTGGAAGACAATGAAATGAAAGTTGCAGTAAATCGTCATTTTGAGGAAAAAGTTAAAGAATATTTTTTGAGTGATTTTAAATCATTGTATACCAGATGAAATGTATTTCACTTAAAAGAGACTATATCTATACAAATAAATAAAATTGAAGTGTCTGTAAAATTAAAATAACCGCTTGTTACTAAGTGTATTCAGACCTATAACCGGCACATATACCAAAACAACATATTTTTTAAATTTTTGTCTGTCTGTCTGTCTGTCCGTCTGTTTGTTCCGGCTAATCTCTGAAATGGCTGCACCGATTTTGACGGAACTTTTACTGACATATAGCTTTTTTTTTGTTTCGGGGAAAAACCTCTCTTGACGGGTTCCCCCGGCCCTGGGGGACCGAGGGATATGTGGGACTCCGGGATTTTTCCGACTACCCACTAAAAAACCCCGCTGTTCTCCTATCGCCTACGCCCGGGCCCACGGATATATGGAATGCCGATCTTGTGGCCCGGGCCGACGCCGGCCCGCCCTTTGTCTTGAGGCGGGCCCCTTCTAAAGTGTTGGCGCCAGGGGATCAGGATTTCGTCCCCCGGCGCTCTCCTAACAACTCTAGGAGTTGAGGGAGGCCGCGGAACAGCACGCAGCCCTCACCCTCGCGGCAATAGTGCGGGCGGCGGATCCTCCCCCGAGGGGCCGCCCGCGGCCGCTTTTTACGGCGGCCGGAGGTCGTTATTTGCCCTCTAGCGCCGCCGACGTGGCCTGCGTTGGCGGGAGGGGAGTGTGGTGGTCGACTCCCGCTCCCGCTCCGCCGCCTCCTTTGCGGACATGAGTGCCTCGCAGAAGGAGGCGACGGCCGTCCATCCAGGATCGCCCCCGACCATGGACAAAACCAGGGCCGGGAGCGACAGGTCCACGTCCACGCGACGAGGGCGCGGCGCTCCTCGCGCCACGCAGGACACACGGCGACAGTGTGGTTCACCGTGTCCTCCTCGTCGCCCGCGCCACAGTGGTGGCACCCCGACGTCAGGCTGATGTAACAAGGAGTAACTTAGGATATTTTTATTTTAGAAAAAAAAATCAGTTTTAGTTAATAATGATCAGTTTAGGAATTTTTATTAATCCAATTTAAGTTGACCTCAGATTTATATCATCAATCATATGAAATAGATTTTAGCTCAGGCTGGACTTCGTAGGTTCGAACGCACGTATTCCTGAGGCGTATGGCGTAACAGTTGCATTTGATAACACTGTTTTCATATTTCATTTATTTATATTTTAGAGTTTATAGGGTTTGTGATCCAAAATAAACCATAAGATTTATCTAAAAAATGCTGCCCAAAGTCACTTCACTTCATTCCATATGGACGGAGTCGCGGGCACAGCTAGTTTAAGAATTAAAAATATACATCTCAATTTTTCTTTTAATAATTACCTTCTCATCAGCCGCATCTCGTACAATCACAACATTTTCTTAAATGTAATAAATAGCTAGCTTAAACTCTTCAAAGGCAAGTTTAAAAAAATAAAATGGAATGGTTATATAAAAAATAAAACTATAAAGCGCGGTAAAACGAAATTTTTATAGAACGATAAACCACCTAATGAAGCCTCAATCAAACGGGGTATTCTAAAACGGCGCAATCAACGAAATGTAATAAACAATTGGGTCAAAGAAAATGGCAGTGTAATTCTAGAATAGGTTCAAATGAAATTTAAATGATATTGAACAGTGGACAGTTACAAATTAAACATTAACTACTCGCCACCAAACTTTTTTTATCCGTGCAGGGGCGGAGAAAGAATACTAACCTCTGCGGCCGGGGTCGTCCTGTCGTAAAAGGCGATTAAACAACCCACCCTAGCTACGTGGTAGGGCCTCAAGCCCGTCTGGATGGCGACCACCTTTGGTCTTAAGTATGCCGCCATAATAACCTTGCGTTGTGTTCCGGCATTAGTGACCTAAGTTCCTGTACCCTTATGGGACAGCAGCGTGTTCGCGATGCTACTGGTATTGCAAACATCCATAGGCGATGGTAACTGCTAAATTCTAAGCGGGCCGTCAGCCTGTCTGCTGTCCTATAGCAACAAAAAAAAACTAGGCACAGCTTGTATTTTGGAAATCAGTTTATATTACGTAGCAAGTTATTATTATTATAAAAATATAATCAAATTTTATCATCTTCTCCCTACCTTTATCCCACATTATACGAGGTCAGCACAACATGTTCCTCCTTCCAATCTCCTCTGTTAGCCGTCATCCCAACATTCACACCCTTTTTGCCATCTTTTTTTTATCTACCTCTACTTCTAAATCCATTTCTATCATTTTCCTTGTTATATGGCTTTCTTCCCTGCGCATTACATGGCCAATGATTCGATGGATCCCATCAAAGCCTGGAAGGCTATGAGCTTTCGTGGTGGGGACATCTTAACCGACCTTTTTAACCAGACAGTCCTCACCGGTACGATCCCGAGCCAATGGAGACTGAGTAATTACTCCAGTCTTCAAAGGCAAGGTATCGGAGTTTACCAAGGTATTTACGGTAATGTCCCACACCATAAAGCTCTTCGTAAGGATTATTGACTGTCGGATTCGACAGGAGTGCACTATCTCGGTATGTCAATATTGGTTTCGGCCTGGTCACAATGAATCCTGTTTTTGCCCTAAGGGCTGTTGCGAAGAAATACATGAAAAATTTGCCTCTGCATTGGCTGTTTCTTGACTCGCAGAAGGCCTTCGACTGTATTCCTCGCGCGATAATCTGGTGGGCATTGCGATCCAAAAGGGTTCCAAAGGCCTATATTGACATCATCCAAGACATGTACCGTGACTCCGATTCCGTAGTTCGGACCGCTGTTGGCGACATTAAACCTTTCCCCATCACCGTCGGGGTGCACCAAGGATCCATCCTTAGTCCATTTCTGTTCAGCGTGATATTAGACGTACCGGCAAACGGCTTCAGAAACTCACATGAGCAACCCCCATAGTTGCTCATATATGCTGATGATATCGCGCTGGCAGATTCGGACAGGGGTAGGCTGGTGCGACGCGTGAAGGCGTGGAAGGAATCGCTTGAGATCGATGGTCTAAAACTCAATGTGGCAAAGACGGAGTACTTAACCTGCAACTCTACAGATCCTACACCCGTGCGCATATGCGGCGATACGGTCAAGCGCACGGAACAGGTGAAATACCTGGGATCTATATTTCATGCGTCTGGTGACATTGCGACGTTAACCGGGATATGACGCTGGGATGATGATGATGATATATGTATATAACTATAGATTAACAACTAAATGTAGGAACTAAACGTAATTACTAACAAATAATTGATACGTGTTCACGATAGTTATATACATATATATCGATATTTTTAGATTTAATTAATCCTTTGTTAGTTCTATTATATCTGCAAGAACCCCTCTGAAAGCGAAGGCCTCCTCCAAAGCCATACTTTTTTATATCCGTAATTTATATCCGTGCAGGGGCGGAGAATGAATACTGACCTCTGCGGCCGAGGTCGGCCTGTCGTAAAAGGCGACAAAACAACCCGCCCTAGCTACGTTGTAGGGCTCCGAGCCCGTCTGGTTGGCGACCACCTTTGGTCTTATGTATGCCGCCATAATAACTTTGTGTTGTGTTCCAGCATTAGTGACCCAAGTTCCTATACCCCTATGGGACATCAGCGTGTTCGCGATTCAATTTCGATTGGCCGTCACCCTGTCTGCTGTCCTACAGCAATAAAAAAGAAAGTTAGGAGTAGCTACTTTTTGAGATTTTCCTAATTAGTTAGTTCTCTTAGCTGGACGAGCTGGAATAAATTTCAATTCAGATATATGAATAACCTCGTCGAAAGCTCACCTTATCTGTCGTTATCAGTGCGATATGAAAACGCAGACGTACTCACTTCATGAAAGTCCGATAAATTTTATCGTCTATTTGCATTTCACAAACATATTTATGCAGTATCAATGTATTCAGGAATTTTAAAGGAATGAAGTTACATTCACAAGAATACGTAGCCAACGTGCCGCCGGCTTGGAAAAAATTATATAACGCCTTTATTGAAAAATTTCAATAAAGGCGTTCATATCGTTGCGATGAGAAAACGTTTGCCGGAAGCTTATTCCAAATCTGGAGAATACGCAACGCGAACGTTTATAAGAACCTTCTCGCACAAAATAGAAGAGGCTCCAGGAAATGCGAATGAACGCCCAGTCAAGTTCAGCAATAATGCTGGTCAGTGAGACCACCGCTATTCTACCGCCTGGTCCGGAAGGCAGCATATAAGCTATATATCTATATATATATATATATATATATATATATATATATATATATATATATATATATATATATATATATATATATATATATAGATATATATATATAGCTTATATGCTGCCTTCCGGACCAGGCGGTATATATATATATATATATATATATATATATATATATATATATTCGTACGGCTCGGCGCGTTGAGTTTCAAGTATTTTTAAAACCTAATTTTTGACGCTGGTATTTTTTCGTACTCGTACTTAGAAGCCCTGGTATTCAATTTTGCAAGTATGCCTCATCGCTACTGCAATGGACTTGGCTGATGACAAAAAAGGCCACATACATACATAATGCTTTTTTTTAAATTTATATGGCAGAACAACGTTTGTCGGTTCAGTTAGTAAAATATATAATCAAAACACATCCAAGAATACTACAAATCAGGCGAGATATAAAACTTTTTCCGATATCAAGATAATCTTTGAAGAATCTACACCGAGTTTAGTTACTTGTCGATGTATAGATTGATGATGTGGTTCCGGAAGACCAACAAGCCAATATTGGCCGGCCAAGTCAAGATGGGACAACTTAGAATTGTGGTGAGGTTATATCGAAATATATGTTGCCGCGGCTCAAGCCTCATTAGTGATTCATTGCTAAATTTAAGCCGGGGATACCCCAAGCCCCAGACCCACCCAAGAAAGCATTTAAAAATAATAACAGCACCACACAAGAGCTCTGTTGCTTAAGGACTACCTAGTCCTAGCTCTTGTGTTATGAGTAGATAATGCATTATATCCTATATCTTTAAACGAGCAATTCTTGTATATATATACTTATATAATTGGAATCTCGCAATCGGCTCCAACAATTTTCATGAAATTTAGTATACGGGGGGTTTCGGGGGCGATAAATCGATCTAGCTAGGAATCATTTCTAAAATATGTAATTTTATTCGCTTTTTTTTATTGGAAGAAAAATAACAAAAATGTGACTCTTCCTGACATCTATCGGCGAATAATAATACTATTTTTTTTAAATTGCTTTAACGACACGACACTAAAGCTATTCCAGCAGATGGCGTTGTTAAGTAACAAGAAGTCAATGAGTGTTTGCTTCAAAGCAACCTCTAACCTCATCCGTGCAGGGGCGGAGAAAGAATACTAACCCCTGTGGCCGGGGTCGGCCTGCCGTAAAAGGCGACAAAACAACCCACCCTAGCTACGTGGTAGGGCCTCAAGCCCGTCTAGATGGCAACCACCCTTGGTCTTAAGTATGCCGTCATAATAACCTTGTGTTGTGTTCCGGCATGGGTGACCCAGGTTCTAGCCTCCCTTACCCGAAGTTCTGGAGTGCCCACGAAATTTGGAACTCGAGATGTGCAAAATCCCACCACATCCCTACAGGCGTGACGGATTGGGGCGGGGGTCAGGGAGACCCGATGAAACGGCTGTCCGCTGGCCGCCCGCCAGTCAGTAGGGAACCCGAACCCAGATTATCCAGTCTGGGAGGCTGTCCCGCCAACTGGTGCAAAATCTTTGGGGGGTATCGTCGTGCCGGAGCGGAGACCGGACGTGGACCCGGCGATGTTCTCCGGGAGGGATCGGGGGCCCTTCCGTGCCCCGCACTAACTCATCACACAACCTGTGGGTTTGGGTAGGAAGAGAACACTCAATTTTTTTCCATTTTTTCGTGGATACTCTAGAACTTCCAAAAAACGCCTTTTATGTCTATAAAATGGATCGGAAAATGAAAAATAGTAAGCGTAACCCAGCGGACCTCAAATCCACACTCAGAGTGGATTTTTGCAACATCAGAGGTATACACTCAAACCTTAATGCCGTTCACCACCATCTTGAAACGGCAAAGCCTGCTCTACTGTTTTTGACGGAGACGCAGATATCTGCCCCGGCCGACTCATCGTACCTTTGCTACCCCGGCTACAATTTGGAACATCTATTCCTCCCAAAAGCTGGGGTATGCTTGTACGTCCGGGACGATATATGCTGCCGCCGTCTTCACGGTCTCGAAGACAGGGACCTCTCCATCATATGGGTGCGAGTGGATTTCGGTGGTTCCACCCAGGTGTACTCCTGCCTGTATCGGTCCCATGGCAGAGAATGCGAAAGGACTGAAACAGCTCATTTTTTCGGGCGTGTTCAAGACGCTACCGACAAAGTTTTTACGCAGTATCCCGCCGCGGAGGTGATCGTTCTTGGAGACTTCAATGCTCATCATATTGAGTGGCTGGGTTCTCCAAAAACTGATCTGCCGGGGATTGCTGCCTTTAATTTTGCTCTTGCCCATGGTTTCACTCAGGTGGTTCAAGGGTTTACCCGCATACCGGATAGAGTGGACCATGCGCCGTCTTTGTTGGACCTTCTATTGACCACACATCCGGAAGATTATCAGGTCTCGATCGGGACTCCATTAGGAACCTCTGATCATTGCTTGATATCTTCCGTGATGCGCCCTCCAATTCCCGAATGGGCTCGCCCCACCGTGAAGCGGAGAGTGTGACGCTATCGGTCAGCAGATTGGGATGGATTGCGTGAATTCTATGCGTCCTACCCATGGGGGCCGCTGTGTTTTTCTTCGGATGATCCTGACGCTTGTGCGAACTCGATTGCCGATGTGGTGCTGCAGGGAATGGAATGTTTCATTCCTAACTCTGTGGTGCCGATTGGTGGTTCGGGAAAGCCATGGTTCGATAGGCCTAGTGCTGAGGCTGTTAAGCTGAAGCAAAAGGCCTATCGAGCCTGGACTACAGCAAGAGCTTGTCAGGATCCTAACACTTCCGACTTGAGGAAAAAATACAATGTTGCCTCCAGGACCCTCAAAAAACGGATTACGAGAGCAAAATTTGAGCACATCGGCAGGATTGGCGAGCGTCTCGCCAGCTATCCCTCTGGGACTAGGGCTTTCTGGTCGCTTGCTAAAGCCGTCGAAGGAAACTTTTGTCGGGCGTCCATTCCTCCACTACGTGCAGCTGACGACCGTCTGGCTCATGCTGCTAAGGATAAAGCCGATCTCCTGGGTGAAATCTTTGCAGCCAATTCGACTCTTGATGACGGGGGACAGTCTCCACCTTCTATTAGAAGATGTGGAGACTCCACAATGTCGGAGGTACGGTTTTCCCAAAAAGCCGTGAGACGTGTCCTCCGATCCCTCGACGTCAAGAAGTCCACCGGGCCAGACGGTATCCCCGCTATTGTGCTGCGAATGTGCTCAGCTGAGCTGTCTCCAGTCCTTTCCCGACTTTTTACATTATCCTACCGCAATGGTTGTGTCCCGGCTTCGTGGAAGGTGGCCCATGTTCACCCTATTCCCAAAAAGGGTGACCGAACGGACCCGTCTAACTACAGGCCTATAGCGATAACTTCTTTGCTCTCAAAGGTGATGGAGCGGAAATACCGAGCCAAGCTCGGTCATCCGGATATTTAATTTATTAATTGCTTAATGCTTGTACTTTTTAAGGTGTCTATACGTGCAGGGGCGGAGAAAGAATACTGACCTCTGCGGCCGGGGTCGACCTGTCGTAAAAAGCGACAAAACAACTTCACCTTTGGTCTTAAGTATGCCGCCATAATAACCTTATGTTGTGTTCCGGCATTAGTGACCCAAGTTGCTGTACCCTTATGGGACAGCGTGTTCGCGATGCCACTGGCGTTGCAAACACCTATAGGCGACGGTGGCTCTTAAATTCTAATCGGGCCGTCAGCCTGTCTACTGTCCTACAACAATAAAAAGAAGATGTTCAAAATACGCATGGTCATGGTTCGATGTCCCTGAAGACGATTCTCAGCACCGTGCGCCGTGGCTTCAGTTAATCCTAACTCTTATTATCTGTGCCATAAGAATGTGTTCAGTGTGCGTAACCGAACCGGGGAGGGGTGGAATCAAGGTCAGTGCAAATTTCTTTGCCCACTGCAAGGTGCGCGTTACTCTAGCTACCGCTCCTCTCTCAAATAGTCCACTGCTCTCGAGCTATCCTTCTCATCCCTGTACGGTGCAATCTCGGTCCGTGACCAGCATCGTACGTCACAGAGGGAGGGCGTGGGACTTAAGTTCTCGTCACGTAGTACAATATCCTCTTAAAGAAATTTCGCGCTCTTCGTATATTTAAATATGGCGCGCAGCGTTTAACATTTATTTACATTTATAAAGTACTAGCTGTGACCGCGACTCCGTCCGCGTGGAATAGTGACTTTGAGCAGCATTCATTTTTTTGGATATATCTTATGGTTTATTTTGGATTACAAACCCTATAAACCCTAAAATATAAATTAATAAAATATACAAATTGCATTCGAACCTGCAAAGTCCAGCCTAAGCTGAACCCTATTTCATATGATTGATGACATAAATCTGAGGTCAACTTACTTCACATGGTGGAACATACTACCAACTGACAACAAGCCAAGTCTATATCATCCTTTAATATACTTTTTAAAGAATATTATTTAAAAAACTAATATACTATTACTATAGATTTATTTATTTAGCTTTTGATTATTCCTGTTATAGTGAAATCATTACTATTTTACACATCTAAATAAATATGTGTACAATATTCATTTATTATATCAATCATATATTGCAATATATGTATATGGGTGTGTGTGTATATGTATGTATATGTTATATGTATATGTATCTACGTATGTATGTATATATAATTATAAAATTTGTTTATATATATGTGTAGTATATGTTGATTATTTTATAGCGCATACCGTTTTATAATTTTGTAAATCCTGTCCATCCAGGTTGTCTGGCAGAAATCGCTCCAAGGGACAAGACCGCCTATTGTACTTAACATACAAATTTATGTACCTATTGGAGTCATGGAGTCATTGGAGTCATGGAGTCTATGGAGTCATTGTTTCAAGGCGAAACAATGACTCCATAGAGCGTCTCGTTGTCCAGGGCAAAGTGGAGGGGACCAGATCACGTGGAAGATCACCCATGCGATGGACCGACCAGATCAAGTCGGCTGTGGGCGGGCCTTTGCATGAGTGCACCAGAATGTCTGTGAATCGCGAGAAATGGCGTACAATCATACAGCGAACAATATCTGCCTCTAACAGTACTACCAGTTGATCACGACCGCTCTGTAAAGAGTGAAACGACTAAGAAGAAGATATATTATATATATATATATATATATATATATATATATATATATATATATATATATATATATATCCCTATAATAATGTTGTTTTCGCCGGTCGCGGGTTCCAAAATTTCGCAAGTATAGTTTGGTTTCCTTGCGAAATAACAAAAACATGGGCGCGTATCACACCGACGTGTAATATAGTGTAATAATAACTCAAGAGAATGGACTGTATATATATATATATTTTCCAAGCGGATTTGGATACGACAATAGGCGGTTTCAATGTTTCTTTCTGCGCCGTTCAATTTCAGATGCAACTATTGCCATTTTGAGGTATTGACGAATTTTATCATTCTTTGTATACCAGAGAACGTTGACTATTACTCTGAGAATACAATTTTGTTGTTGCAAGCAAAGTATGTTACTTTTATTAGCAACGTCTCATATTTACTAATTTATTACTTAAATGTCTAAGTTTTGAGACATATCCAAATTCTGTACACAGTATAGAAATCTACGCATTGTTTGTATACGTCACACTTCGGTGTAACTGAGGACAACAACGGTTCGGCACATATTATATTACTTTATCGCTCCCTTGTTTTGATTTCTTACAAATCAAACCCACAGGATATGAAGGAAATCATAATAAATCCTTTAAGTGTGCTTTACTATTCAACATGTACTTTATTTATATATTTTTTTATTGCTGAAGAACAGCAGACGGTTCATTTAATAGTAAGCAGTTACCGTTGCCTATATCTGTTTACGACCCTGTGAGAACCACGAACCCGCAGCTGGAACCTGAGTCACTGTGCCGGAATACAACACAAGGTTATCGGTATACTTATAAACAGGCTAGGCGGTTGCCATCCAAGCGGGTTTGAAGCCCTACCACCGAGCTACTGTTACTTTGTCCGTTTTCGCAACACCATCAATCAGTTTTATCCGTGCAGGTGCGGAGAAAGGATACATACATCTGCCCGAAGCCCATCTGGATGACGACCACCTTCGGTCTTATGTATGCCGCCATAATAACTTTGTGTTATGTTCCGGCATTAGTGACCCAAGTTCCTGTACCCCGGCGATTAAACCAATATCCTTACTCCGTCCCTGCACGATGAGAATGACACACACACCGTACACTACCTAAAATAGAGAAGCCAGAACCTGAACTCATCCTAATAGAACAACAAATCTTGAAAAATTCAAAAAATAATTTTAGTACTTCGTTGTTATTTATTATGTATTTATTTTAAAAAAGTTATTAAAAATCACTCTTATTTTATAAAAAATAAATTACGTAGCTAAATATTCCTAAATAATCTATAAGCCTAAATATTCCTTCGTTTTTATGGATAAATAAAAATATTTTCCGATATTTATTCTTCAATAAATATAGCGTCTTATAAATCTAAATAAATTACATTTTGTAAGAAATATATACTAGCTTTGTTTCAGAAACATATACATACCTTTTCAGCGTCGGCACTCGCAGCCGGACACAGAGAAACACAACACTGCCACTTGTGAAACACACCACCACACAGCACTGTTGGAAAACACTAAACGGACGACCGACCGCGGCGGGTTAGCGTTTCACACTGCTACTTCGAGAGCTATATACTCGCTGTAATTTTGTTTTTGTAATGTTCATTGTGCTTTATGCATAAGGCCTGGAATACACATGCTATTAGAAAAGCGTGCTTGTTTGCTACTAGGTAGTATGCTTATTTATGGCATGCTCTCAAAGTGTCTCATTTTCTCGTGAGAGCACATACCTCAGAAGCATGCTTCTTTCTAGCACGTATGAGATACACATGCTCATATTCAACTCAATATAAACTTAAGCGTACATTCCATAAACACTTATAATTTCGGTAATGAAATATAAAATTTAAAGTTTTGTCATCGAGCCATCGTGATAAACAAATCAAGTAGCATGCTCGCATAGAATACACGTTCAGACTTACTTTGGAGCCGCCCCTTTCTCCCCCGCGCCTCACACCGTGGGCTAACTAGCACGAAAAATAGACCGGCTTGCGATTTAGTAGCGTGCTTGTTCACAAGCATTCTCTTTTCGTATACACATGCTAATTGTATGCTATTAAGTAGCATCTGCTCGAAACTAGCATGTGTATTATCCAGCCTTAAGGCGTAAGGTTATATTAAATTTAATGCATGGAAAATGTTACTAACAGCCCGACTACGCACGAGTGGACATTTTTTTAGAATAAACGTAGAGTAAATCCCTTTTTACTTGTCTCTTTGTTTATACTATGTATAAATAACTGGCTAAAGTTTCGTGATCTGTGTATTTTCTTTAATTTTTTTATTTTGCTTAGGTACAGCAACGAAGCTGGCGGCATTTAATAGCAAGCAGTTACCGTCGCCTATGAATATTTGCGACGCTAGGGGCACTGTAAACACGCTACTGTCATAGGAATATAGGAACCTAGGCCACTAATGCTGGAACACAGCACAAGGTTATTATGACGGCATACGTATAGACTAAGAGTGGTTGCCATCCACTTGACTATCCATCCATCTATTAACTTGACAACAAACGGCGCGGCTGTTGTCGGCGATCCCATACTCACAGATGCTCTAGACATGCTTGGACTTCGGAGAGACTTTGCGTCTCTTTGCATATTCTACCATCTGTACAACGGGGGGTATTCTGAAGACTTATTTAGAATGGTGCCTTCGTCGTCTTTCTACCACTGCACTGCCCACCATCGGCTGAGTATTCATCCCCACTTCTTGGAGCCTCTTCTTTCTTGTACGAAACGGTTCTCAAGAACGTTCATGTTGCATACTCTCAGGATCTGGAATGAGCTTCCGGTTGAGGTTTTCTCAGTGCAGTACGATACGGAGTTCTTCAAAAAAGTAATGCCTGTGGTGTTGCAATCGTCCAAAGGCGACGGTGACCACCTGCCAGGAGGGGCCGTTTGCCTGTCGGCTGAACTCTAGCTATAAAAAAAGTGCACTGTACAATAGGGATGAGTTCGAGAGCAGTGGACTGTATGGGAGAGAGGAAGAAGAGCAGTGGTTAGAGATATGCGATGCCTTGCGGAGAAACTATTGCTCTGCACCAGCTAAATTTAAGCTAATGTCACAAAAACTGAACACAGTTTTATGGCACGGCCAAGCCAATTGCGCACGGCGCAGAGATTGGTCTTCAGGGAGGTCGAACGTCCACCGTCCCGTGTGTTCAGAGGCTCATGCGGCTAGGCCCAGGCTAGCCTGATATGACCATATAATACGAAGAAAAGATTGTCATATAATAAGATGGTTGGATTGTGTAAAAGATGATATGGCAAGAAAAGGTGTGAATTATCACATGACGACTAATAGAGGAGAGTGGAAGAAGAGGACATGTTGTGCCGACCCCACATAGATCGGTACAAGAGAAGGAAGAAGTTTATGCAGGGTTTAAAGCAGTGATTTAATGAAAATCTTTGTATTTTAATACATACTTACATATAATCACGCCTCTTTCCCGTAGGGGTAGGCGGAGACCACTTCTTTCCACTTGCTACGATCCTTACATACTTGTTTCGCTTCATCCACTTTCATTATTCCCTTCATACATGCCCTTCGGTTTAGGGTACTCTTGACCTGGCCTTTTCTCAAGACGTCCCTGATTTGGTCTCGAAACGTCCGCCTAGATCTACCCCTTCCAACACTTCCATTCACACTTGCTTTATACACTTTTTTCGTCAATCGTTCTTCATTCATTCTCTCGACATGGCCAAACCATCTCAACATACCTTTCTCAATTTTTGTCACTACATCTTCTTTCAGACCACAACGTTTCCTTATCTCACTATTTCTTATCCTGTCACTCAGTTTAACTCCCATCATACTTCTTAAGGCTCTCATCTCAACTGCATTTATTCTGCTTTCATGTATTTTAATATAAGTGAAAAAGTATTATACAATTAAATTTATTGACAAGTCACACATGATAAGGGTTATCAAAAGAAGTTAGTAATAAATTAGAGTATAGAGAATAAATGCTATATAATAACTTCTTAACGGTAAGTACTGTACAATGTGATTAAAATAAGAATAGGAACGTCAATGACCTCCATCTGTCAAATGTCACTAGAAAAGTACGGTTTGGAACAAAAGCTTATTTTCGTATCAATAATGGTGAGTGGAATTGAAGTCATAAATACAAGTAACATAAATATTAACCTATTCTTATTCAAAATGCATTATAAACTAGTTTAATTTATGATAAATAAATATTTTTGTAACAATTCACACAGCGCCATCTAGTCCCAAACTAAGTAGCACTTGTGTTATAGGTACTAGACAACTGATTACTACTTATATATATATATATATATTTTTTGTAAATAAATACATCCTTATTAATATTATAAATGCGAAAGTTTATATTTTACTCTTTCACACAAAATTACTAAAGGGATTTTAATGAAACTTTACAATGATATTGCTTATACGTCAGAATAACACAGGCTATAATTTAAAAACTACCTATGGAGTTCCATTCAAGAACTCACAAAATTGGTTGGTCTATGAAAATCAACACATATCAAGGCTGTATGTAAAGTCATTAACCTGCTTATTTGCCAAATCAAAACTGTTACCATAGCCAATAAAACGATAATAAACTAATATTATAAATGCGAAAATAACTCTGTCTGACTCTCGTCTCGTCTAACCCACTGAACAAATTTTGATAAAATGTCAATATAGACACATATGTCTATATTGAAATTGGATCTTGGAGAAGAACATAGGCTACGTTTTATCGCGATAATGAAACTTGAAGGAAGTGAAATAGGAGTGAAAATATAATAATAATCTTTATTTGTAAGAAACCTGGTGAATACATAGGTGACTTGTTCAAATTTGATAAATGTACAACACGTTTCGCCATTTCTGGTATACAAATTTGTTTACAAACCTAAAAAATAAAAATCTTAACATTAAATTATTTTATATATGTTACATATTTTTGTTAATCTCTTTCCCTGTAATGTCCATAAAGATAATATAAAGTATGACAGTATTATTTAAAAATAAATGTCATCGAATTATAATTGGATTCATTACATGTTCTTTGGTTACAATTAGAGATATATATATATATATATATATATATATATATATATATATATATATATATATATATATATATATATATATATATATATATATATATATATATATATATATATATGTCTTCTGATTTTTATTAATTTAAATGGCAATACAACGTGCCGGGTCAGCTAATTCGTAATAATTCTAATTCAGTGACTTGCTGGACTACATTAAGGGAATGCTACGCTCCCGCTACGTCTTCTACGTCGGGTAGTTCGTAGCATTCAATTTGTAACCGAGATGTAGCAATATTATTGATGTAGTTCGAAAAGGTTTTAGTATACTAACACTTATAATTTACTAGCTGTGCCCGCGACTCCGTCCGCGTGGAATAGTGATTTTAAGCAGCATTTTTTTTGGATATATGAGGTCAACTTAAATTGGAAATTCAACCTACTTAGTCCAGCCTAAGCTGAACCCTATTTCATATGATTGTTATAAATCTGAGGTCAACTTAAATTGGATTATAAAATATCTGAAACTTATCATTTATAACAAAAAACTATTTTTTTTTCTAAAATAAAAATAGCCTAAGTTACTCCTTGGTACATCAGCTATCTGCCAGTGAAAGTCTCGTGTAAATCGGTGCAGCCATTTCAGAGATTAGCCAGAACAAACAGACAAACAGACAGATAGACAAAAATTGTAAAAAATGTTGTTTTGGTATATGTACCGTGTATACGTCCGAATGCACTTAGTAAAAAGCGATTATTTTAATATTACAAACAGACCCTCCAATTTTATTTATTTGTATAGATGTACACACGACTACGCCTAGCTTACTTGCTTATGGTATTTTTTTTGTTTGGGATGAACTACATCTTAATCTTAGGTGTTAATAAACACATCGGAACTCCTGAGTGAGCCGATGCGAGCATGTAGGGTTCTCTATCCTGCTATTGTGACCCCTCAGCTAGCAAAGGATAGCTTGTATGGTCAGGATAGTATACACACTTAAAACCCGATTGTCACGCCCATAAAGGCTTTGTAAGTTGCGGTATCGACTTAAGGCTCCGCGACACCCACGAAAGTAGAGTAATTGTAATAAGGTAGATACTTTTTATATTGCCTGCTAGTATCAGCTTGTACCACTAAACAACAAGGTTATGAAGCAAAGTTCTCCTGAGGTCAAATGCAGTCTCCTCATTCTGTCGGTGACCAAACTCTGTGGCACCATCTGAAGACCAGCACTGTCTACGACCAGATAATCGCTTATATTTCTCTCTGTGCAGGGGCGCGTAAGAATACTAACCTCTACGGCTGGGGTCAGCTTGTAGGCATAGCCTATGTCGTAGGGCCACAAGCCCATCTGGTTGTCAACCACCTTTGGTCTATAAGTATTTTTTATTGCGTAGGACAACAGACAGGCTGACAGCCCGCTTAGAATTTTGCAGTTACCGTCGCCTATATGTGTTTGCAACGCCAGTGGCATCGCGAACACGCTGCTGTCCCATAAGGGTACAGGAATCTGGGTCACTAATGCCGGAACACATGCCGGAAACGTATTTTAATTTTGGCTAATCAATGCCTAAAGTATTGGAGCCATAGAAAAAAAGTTTCACTTCAAAAACAAATATTTTTGACGACAATAATTGAGGTGTGTAATTGCAAAACCCGCTTTAACAATTTTTTTTTTTTTTTGGGTCAATTGAACTAAATCCATTCGAAACGCAAAATAAAAAGTTGAACATAATACTAAAATATATAGAATATAGATAGTTTAGAGAGTTTTATATATCATTTTGTTAAAAAAAATCGTTTTAGCGGATTTTGCAACTACACGCCTCATTTAAGGGTTAAACGAGGTACAAAGGGCGCCTTAACTTAGTTTCCTTGACTGAATTGATTCTATCACATTAACTCGATAACTGCGAATATTCTGGTACCCTCGTTTTATTTGCAGATATCAATTTAGATAAAAAAAGGTTTAAAACAAGCTCGTTTCGGTCGCATCTGAAGCTTTGTTTTTCATATCGTCTCCACGTTGTCAAAATCAGTCAATAAGAATACTGACTGACCTGCAGCAGGCGAGCTTAATGGTAAGTTACCGTCGTCGCCTACTTGAGACACCAGAGACAGCCTTACAAGCAAGAAGAGTTTTTGAAGTCTTTAGCAGCGTTATGCACTTTTTTGGGATGGGTAAAAAATGTTAAACTCGCGTCAGGACATGTGACTGGATCGAAAATTCGCAAGACGTAAGGAGGGAGTTTTGCTCCAGTAATACCAACCTTATTAATAATTACTTAAGGTTTATTTTATAATGTAACCTTTAAATGATTGCATTGCATTACATATACATGTCTATTTGAATTGCGACTTTATTACAATGAAATATAGTTGAGTTTTTGAAGTGAAAACTTCTTAAGGCGCGTTAAGCAATTTTTGGGTGAACAATTTTTGGTTTGTAAAGAAGTGTTAATGACCAATTTAAACTTTAATCCTTGATCACAAACACTTCTTTATAAACCGAAAATAATAATCTAATAGCTCGACGATACAATTCACAAGTTACTTAGTTTTCACTTCTATTGGCAGTCCCTAAAGACTGCCCCCCATGGTTTCTTTTTCATTGCTCTGGATCAGCAGACACGCTGAAGTTACCGTCGCCTGTGTATGTTTGCGTTTCTAGAGACATCGCTCACGCCGTTTGCGTAGGGAAACTGGAACCTGGCTCACTTATGGCAGAACATAAGGTCATTATGGCGGCATGTTTTATGACCAGGGCTGGTTTCCATCAAGATGTACTTGGCCCTACCACTTTATGGCTTATGACTTTTACGACAGGCCGCCCCCGGCCGTTGGGGTTAGTATTCTTACTACCTCCCTGCAAAGACAAAACCTTATGGTGGAATACAAATATCTGAAGACTAATATTGCGTTTAAAAATATAAATATAATATATTTATATACTGTGACAATTCACACATCTGGCCTCAAAGTAAGTAGAGCACTTGTGTTATGGATTCTATACAACTAAGATATAATTTTGTTTTGTAATATATCTATACAAATAAATAAAATTGGAGGGTCTGTTTGTAATATTAAAATAATCGCTTTTTACTAAGTGCATTCGGACGTATACACGGTACATATACCAAAACAACATTTTTTACAATTTTTGTCTGTCTGTCTGTTTATTCCGGCTAATCTCTGAAACGGCTGGGCCGATTTTGACAGGACTTACACTGGCAGATAGCTTATGTAACAAGGAGTAACTTAGGCTACTTTAATGTTAGAAAAAAAATTATAGGTAAAAATGATAAATTTCGTAAATTTTGTAACACCAATTTAACTTGACCAGCTATTTATATAATCAACCATATGAAATAGGGTTCAGCTTAGACTGGACTTTGTAGGTTGTTATTCTAAGTGGACCTCAGATTTATATCATTAATCATATGAAATAGGGTTTAGCTTAGGCTAGTTTTGTAGGTTCAAACACAGGTATTCCGGTGATGCATGGCGTAACAGTTGCATTCGATAACACTGACTGTTTGCATAGGTATTTCATTTATATTTTAGGGTTTATAGGATTTGTAATCCAAAATAAACCAAAAGATATACCCAAAAAATGCTGTCCAAAGTCACTATTCCACGCGGACGGAGTCGCGGGCACAGCTAGTATATTATAAATAAACACGCATACACGAAATGGGAAGAGAACCGGTGACCTCTGAAAACGTACCAAAGTCCGTCAGCCACTTAACCTGTAATATTATAAATATTAATAACAAATTTAAATATATATATTTTGATATTGAATAGAGAAGAAATTTTGAAAGCGGATCCCAGCGGAAACGGAAGTTTGATTTGCAACCGTAATTTACTGACAATCAATCAATATCCTTTTACGTGTTATACGCCATATAGCTTACATAACAAGAGTAGTTACATTCCAAATGGATGAGACGCCCTTGCAAATTCAATTTCAGTAACCTTATTTGGTACTTTTAGTACGACTAAGTATGCTGCGATATAAGGCTGTGCTTACATGTAACTTAAAATAACAACAGCTTTTGTAAGTCGGCCTATCGGGTCACTAGATTTCATATAGATTTCTTTGATTCCCATTTTTTTATTGCTGAAGAACTGAACTAAAGAACCCGCCAAAAGTTCAGGAAATTGTTTGTTCTCAAGCCACGAAAATTCATTAGAAACCCTCTTAATATATCCTTTGATCAGCTTATAGCTTGCGATCCTTTGATCCTCAACACAGTCGAATTAAGTTATTCTTCGTAAGCGAGAGACAAACATCGTAATTAACATAAGGGCGGGAGCACATATGGATATCACAGTATAAAGAAGTAAACAGTACATCGTTAAAGATAATTTTATTAGCCTTGATCAAAAATTATAAAGTACTAACGTTAAGCCAACAGCCAAAGGAGAAGAGAAAGCCCCCGGAACGGTGGTGCGAATAAATAATTCAGACAGCCGGCTTGTGCTAGATATCCAAAGCGAAGGACAGGTCCGCTTGGATGAGGTTGGAGGAAACCTATTTAAATACTCCGCAGCGAGACTTATTGGCAAACAGTAGTCTCCTTCTGCGAGCGAGTTATTCGACAGAAGGAGGCCATCAAGCGGGAAAGGGAGGACGCAGAGCCACCCATCCGCAAGAAGCAAACTGGCCGCCTCAGTGGCAGGTGTAAGATATGCACACTTTCTCCCTCCCGAAAGTGCTATTGGCCTTTGCTAGCTGGAAGGGTCGGGGGGCCTTACCAGTGAAGATAGTCATGGGTGGGGCTGTCCCGATCCCGACTTATCATTTGGCCGGAGAAATGTCACCCGGGACATGCCCTTTCTAGGCACTCGAGCCGGGGCGTCGCAGAGCAATGACCATGTATCCTGCGATATTCCCATACATGGCTCTAAGTGACGACCAGGGTTTTAGTTGGTATGCCGTCGCGGCCACCACGGACTATCACTTGCTAGCCAGTCTGGGTGGACTTAGTAACATTAGGACCGAGAACCCCACATAACCGCGTTGGCTTCCCGTCGGAGCTTCGACGCGGTACTGATAAATTTCAGTTTCCACGGTATAAAAAAAAGGCCTATACCCAGAAAGGGGCCTTACTATATAAATAAGGTTTAGAAAAATTAATTGTATCAGTAAGGAATAAAAGGCTTTATCTTATATATAAAATTCTCGTGTCACAATGTTCGTTCCCGTACTCCTCCGAAACGGCTTGACCGATTCTCATGAAATTTTGTGAGCATATTGAGTAGGTCTGAGAATCGGTCAACATCTATTTTTCATACCCCTTAGTGATAAGGTCACTACTCCACGCGGACGGAGTCGCGGGCACAGCTAGTTATTATATAATATAAGTTAAACAAGTGAGCCCTGACTCAAACTAGGAACCTGTGTTCTGAATCGTTGGAAGCTACTCGTAACTCGCTCTGTTTGGAGCAAAAACAAACAATAGTTTCGATGCCAGTAAAAATAAATGTATAAATTATAAGTAAATTATAAGTGTAAGTATATTGTTACCGATTAAATCGCAGGCACATCACCAATAAAGCGGCCCTTCACTAGGCTGTGTTCCGCCATCTTGTGTAACCGTTATTATAAAAGAGTTCATGAAAATAAATGTATCTATTCAGTAATTAAAATTGTATATTTTACTATAATGTATCTAATAGATAATAAACAATATATATATATATATATATATATATATATATATATATATATATATATATATATATATATATATATATATATATATATATATATATATATATATATATATATATATATATATATATATATATATATATATATATATATATATATATATATATATATATATATATATATGTAATAAATCTACAATCTCAATAGCGCAACGGATTTCGCATGTCTCTTGTTTAGATATATGCCTTTATTACAGTCTGTTAGCTGTGCCACGGCAATAAAAAAAAAGACTTGCGAATCAGGTTTTTATATCGGAGGGATGAGCATTTAGTATTTTTACCTCAAGAAAAAGTTCAGGGAACCTTTCAAAAGTGATTTTTACATATTACTTTGAGTGCGTTTGTAGAATTTGAGGTTAGTTGACGGTATGTATAATTCAAAAAAGCTACCAACTGATTAAAGTAAGGTCCACACTATATTGTGGTGACTGATATTTATTACGCCAAAGAAATATAACGTCTTACGTACGTTACGTACGTTAACGTCATAAGTACACACAAACTTTTTTATGAGGGTAGAGGGTAGAGCCTCTACTCTCATAAAAAAAAACATGCGAGGCAGTTTTTGGGGACTACCGGTAGAAGTTAAAACTAAGTAACTTGTGAATTGTATCGTCGAGCTATTAGATTATTATTTTCAGTTTATAAAGAAGTGTTCATGATCAATTTTATTTCATTGTAATAAAGTCGCAATTCAAATAGATATGTATAAGTAATGCAATCATTTAAAAGTTACATTATAAAATAAACCTTAAGTCATTACCAATAAGATTGGTATTACTGGAGCAAAACTCCGTCTTACGTCTTACGAATTCTACGATCACAACACGTGACCTGACGGGAGTTTAACATTTTTTACCCATCATGAAAAAAGTGCACAACGCCGCTAAAGAAGTTTACACATCAAAAAGGTTCCCGATAATGATTTTTCTTAAAAAATCATCTTAAATGAGGAAGCAGTTGAAAAATTGTCCAACTGTACATTTTAATTATAGTTCAAAAATCCGCCAATAGACGGAGCTAGTGCAGCTACAGTGCATATGAATGTAGCTATTGATGACGAGTTGAAGTATGCTGAGTTAAATATTCTTTATCCCGCTCTAATAACTTTTGGCGCTTTCCTGTAAAATTTACACTGATGCTATTGTGGCGCAACCGTAATTTAACACATTTGACGGACACTTTTCCTACACACAGAGTTTCCCTTACCCTCCATACTTTTGGCCAAGGGCTAAACCATGACAAAAATCAGAACGGTACCATTTAAACTACGGTCTCTAAGACCAAGACGGAGTAACCATATCCCAGGAGTAACCATATAACTTCACTCTCTTGAATGCATTGATATATCTTTAACCAAGGCTTGAATACAAAATGGCGCCATCTATTAATTTTTAATTATCGTAACGAATTAGAAAGCCATCATGAATTGGGTATTTGAAAAAAAAATTTTTGTGATAAATGAAAAGAGGGTTGTTGGTTCCAATTGGATCCAGAAAGCTCAATGTCGCGCCGAGTGGAAAAAGTTGGAGGAGGCTTACACCAAAATGGTTGAAGGAGGCTAAAAAGAAAGAAAAGAAAAGAAAAAATGAAAAGATCATATATAAGTTTTATAACAAAACTATTTTTATTTTATTCTTTTTCGCAATAATTCAAAAGTTATTTCAAAATAAAAATTAAATTTGAATCCAGTACCGAAGGCACGCCGATAACTCCCGAACAAACCCGAGCGCGTGTGTGACGTTATAATGTTAGTTTTCACTCATTGCAGTTGATAGAAAAATAAAAACATGTGTGCGATTCACACACGATAGAAGTGAAACTTCAGTAAATCGACAAAAATACAAGCAAGTATTAAATACACACCGACATTTACTCTCTCGCTCTGGCTCACTAATTACAGGCGATTATAATTAAAAACTCACATTTAAAGATTTTTTTTAAAAAGTATTGTTTCCGCCCGGGATCGAACCGGGGGCCTTCTGCGTGTTAGGCAGATGTGATAACCGCTACACCACGGAAACTGTACTCACAATGTCGAAATACTTCAAAATAAATACACACCGACATTTACTCTCTCGCTCTGGCTCACTAATTACAGGCGACTATAGGAGAGACCGAAATATACATATTTCTGTCTCATTCTTTGCTGGCTTCATCCTACACATTTTTGTATTTGTGGCTCTTACCTGTCGTTTTTTCGTTGCATCCGGTTTGAAATCACAACGATTCTAAAGAAGTTTCACTTCAATAAATACAGTGTTTTGATCTATTTAATTTTGTTGTCATTATTAAATATTTAAATTTATATTAAAAATGTCGAACCTAAAAAGTTATCGTTCTTGTTTTGTACCATTATGTACGAATACTACAAAAACAACTCCTGACAAAATGTTTTTAAATTTTCCCCAAGATGACAAATGTCGAAATAAATGGTTTCAAGCAGTGCACCGTGATAATTCCAAAACAAAATAATATAATAAGTACTTAAATATTTTCATTTATTATATTATTTTTTAACAACTTACCTTGATGCCTTGGCACCTCGAACTTCAGCAGAATTAAATCGAACGTCATTTTTTTTAAATTGGTTATCATAAATATATCAACATCAGAAATATTATCAGACTTTGCCTTATTAAGGCAAAGTAATCCTTTATCACACATAGCTAATCGGAACTAACAACTCGTATTTTAACAATAAATTTTCAATATTATTGTCTAGTCACGTGTTAATTTATGTTATGAACAGCCTTTAACGCTGTACTGTTATTGAATAGCTATAACATTATGACGTCACAACTATTGTGACCAATCATGGCGCGTTTATAGTCACGTGATTTTTATTTAAATTTCATCAATTTTTAATTGTTTATAAAAAATTCAAAATTTTTTTTTATTTTTTTGCATTAAATATCAATAATATTAATAATAAAGTTTTAAAATACATAAAAAAAAAATTTTTTTTTCAAATACCCAGTTGAACGTACTGTACAGTAATTTGTACTGTGATGTTTTTTGCTTAAATTTTGAGGTTTTGACATTATCGACGAACCTGTGCAGGTAATTTCAAGCGTTGCGTTGATTTTGTTTTCAAGAGACACTAATATGAGGTGTATGAGGTATTGATGTTTTATACTTGGGTGTGTAAATGTACATAAATATTGTCTTTGCGTGCGTAAGCTCGGGAACGCTTAGCAGCGTTCGGAACCGTACGATAATTATCGTACACACGATAATTTTGTGCCTACGTACAATAGCACATTATTATCGTACGCAGATTGTACGATAATTTCCATCATAATGCAATATTTGAGAATTTATATTATTTCACTCGTACGCTGTCTAGTTTAAATCGCAATAGCATGATTTTATTTTGTCCAATAAAATCTTGGAAAAATACCGGGAAATACAAGTTCTCTATTCCTATTGGTTCTTATGATTCGTTCTGATTAGTTACACCACTGCCGAGACTGTAACTTTGTACGGCTGAGTGAGTAATGCTGTTTGGTTCGCGCCCAAATTATTTATTGAATACCGTCATCATGGAAAGTTCGAGTAAACGGAAAAAAGTTATTCGTAGTGAGATAAGGCAAATTAACGTTTATGTTTCGTGTGTATTTATAAATGAATGTATTAAGTTTAATAATAACATATTAAATGTGATTTTAATAATGTATTGTTTATTTTAGGGTCGTCAAATTATTGCTAATATTTATCATTTTCTCAAAAATATGAATTCACGGAACTTCATCGAGAACCAAATTGTGATTTATCACATTTCCGTAGTATTACTAAGCGCACTGCAGCAGCGACGGCAGTTAGTGAAAGAACAGTGCAAAAAATAATAAGAGGGAAGTACATCTTCGAATTTTATTTTACCGTTGAAAAACCGAGGAAAGAGTAAAATAAAATAGATATTGATGGATTAACAGCTGACGTTATACGGAGCACTACAAGATGTTCTTATGGTACAAAAACAAATTCCAACATTGGCAAAACTAAGGTCAGTCTTAAATGAAAAAAAGAGTTTATTTAACTGAAAAAAGATTAATACCATAAAATATGAAAGGGTTCCAGTTTGCCAATACATTGGAGGGTGGGTCCTCGGTTTATTTAGAACTTGAAAGAGCGCCATCTAGCTATAAAATACCGCGATATAATAGTGCCATTTAGTATCGCGTTTAAATAACTGCCACCAAACAGCTACCACGTACAAAGTGCATTCATGAAGTTGAATTTAACAGCGCCATCTATCACTTTTTGCAAGTATCTGTCAGTTGCATTTCGCATAGCATCTAGAGCGTAGTTCACAGTATTTCTACTAGATGTCGCTCTCATTCGTCGTTGTGTGGCAATAATTGGTTTAAATAACATAAATAAATTATAGATTAATAAGAAAAAAAATTAATTTTCCTTACATTAAACAAAAACACGCAAAAAGAGTTTATTTAACTGAAAAAAAATTAATACCATCTGAAAGGGTAAATTAACAAATTAATGAAAAAAGTTTTAAAACAGTTTTAAGTTCAACCTAATTACAACTATGGCACCTAGTAATAAAGTTACAAATCTCCAAAACATCATCTAATACTTACGACCATTCGTCATAATTATAAAATGAGCAAAGCAATAAATTACTCTTGTCACTTACAACTGAAAAGACATATGTTAAACAACATTTAATGTGAAATCAACCTTAAGTTGTAACAAATAAAGTAATTTTTCTGGTGCGCACCAAAAACGTAACGAGGTCATTTGTTCGGTGCTTGCATAGGGGTATTTGAAATCCCGCCACCTGATTTTTGTCATCTACCCTCACTCTCGGTGAGGTAATAATGGTAAGCGAGGGTGGGACGGAAAAACTGTCGTCTTCTTGTGTCAACGTTTGACGAGATAACCGCTTTTGCACCGTGTGCAATATATATAAAATTCTAACGAAATAACTGGACGGGACGGTCGACGTTCGACCTCCCTGGTTACTCTAATTGGCCGTGCCATTAAATCTGTGTGTGTTCAGTGTTGTGCTTTAGCTGGTGCCGCGCAACAGTTCCTCAGCGACCTGAACCGAACCGGGAAGGGGTGAAAACAAGGTCAGTGCGGGTTTCTTTGCCCATAGCAAGGCATCAACGTCTCTCTAGCCACCGCTCCTAACCCATTCCTTTATCATACAGTCCACTGCTATCGAGCTGTCCCTCTTATTCCTGTACGGTGCAATCTGGGTCCGTGACCGGCATCGTACATCATTCATTATTAGATTTTACAGCTCACATTTTTCTCATACCGGGCGCCTTATATATGAAAATCGATTCTTATGGAGTAAACTCCAAAAATTGGTTTTGATAGATGTCTAGCAACGCTACGTACGTTATGGAATAAATTGGGCAACAAGTGACGTAAAAGCGATAACAACAGGAAAGTTTTAGTTGAACAACAAGACATCCAGATGTAGAGATTAATATACTTAAAAGAAATAACCGAATACCGATCTTAAAGTCGGCCTATTGTCTATGCTGACAAAAGTTATGTATTGAGAACACTTGGCCCAAAAAGACAAACCATCTAGATCCATTTAAAAAAAACTTACTAAAGGTACTTGTTTTATTTTACACGCTGGAAGCTGGAACCGATACCGGATTTACTGAGAATGCTTCGTTACTCTACAAAGCTGATTCCACAGTTGGAGATTAACATTCCAACATGAGTTTTGAAAATTACGTAAAATCGCTGAATGATTGCTGCCATATTTACCACATTGTTCCGTAATAGTCCACGTACTGAGAAATTGCCGACGTGTGCCTCAAAAAATCTGAGATGTAATAATGAGTTTCGACTCAAATTTACGCAAAATTGTGTTATATGACAATAAAAAATCATAAAAGTGATTTTATCACCTAAAAAATCGATGAGTACATAAAAATTAAGAATTTGAAATATTACGCCTGCCTCCTTGTCACCCTGATGGCGGCTGTACACACTCGCTGAGAGTCTCGGCCGATATGGCCCTCGACGAGAGCATCCCTGTACACACTCATTTTTCATTTGTACTGAAGATTACCGCAGTAATGGACGTAGAACTTGCTGCTGCTGTTTGTCTTTGTGCTGTGAGCTATTATAATTATATGCAAATTTACTACAAAAAGAAAATACTTAATCCATGGCGAAGTAAGAAGATGGTGGATGGTTACTATGCACCGCAACAGAAACAGGTAAATATATACTTAAAACTGTAAATATAGTCAGCGGACAACTGAATAAACGAGTGTGTACAGGATAGCTCTCGTTTGCTTCGTGAGACTCCACAAGGTCCTTTGACTCGGGCGCAAAAAACCGACAAGCGACCGAGGATAAGCGAGGCGAGACGCGAGAGAGCAAGACAAGACAAGAGCACCATCTACACACTCGCTCTTGGTCTGTCTCGGGGTGTCTCGACGAGTGTGTACAGCCGCTATGAGATTAATGCCATGAAGAACATCTGAGGGGTCCTTAAAAACTACATTGCTTTAAGAAACGTTTATCTGTGGCCGGGGTCGGCCTGTCGTAAAAGGCGACAAAACTACCCACCCTAGCTACGTGGTAGGGCTTCAAGCCCGTCTGGATGGCGACCACCTTTGGTCATAAGTATGCCGCCATAATAACCTTGTATTGTGTTCCGGCATTAGTGACCCAAGTTCCTGTACCCTTATGGGACAGCAGCGTGTTCGCGATGCCACTGGCGTTGCATAAACCTATAAGCGACGGTAACTGCTAAATCCTAAGCGGGCCGTCAGCCTGTCTGCTGTTCTATAGCAATAAAACAAAAAAAAATATCAAAACATGACCAACACAGAACAATTTATTCAAGAGAGTATTACAAAAATAACGAATCAGACGTAGCGTAATACTTGCAATAGTGTAATAGAAAAAAGAAACTGAATAGGTATATGAAATATTTTAACACTGATTTTGAATTAATAATAAATTTACCAGATGACAGTCACGACGAAACTGAATCTGAAGAAGATTCTAGTTACGATTCTACTTGAAATATTGATTTATATCTTCTCTATAAATAAAAATGGATCTTCGAAATGTATGTACGCTCGTAACTCAGAATTTTTTCAGCGTCTAGCTCTGGTCACACACGTATACACACTAGTAGCAACTGAATCCTAACCGTGCACTCTACCACTTGCGCGCAACGAATACGGTGAGCAATCTTCTGGATCATCTACCCCTGGTGCTGAGGTTAGGCTGTAGAGGCTTTTTACCCCGGCATACACTCGGAGGGCGATTATCCCCACCATGGAGCGAGCGCAGCAGATTTTTTTATTCACGGCTCGCAATGCGTAACTCGCATTTACACAAGTGCTATCCAGCTCGCACACCTACCGTCCCTTTTTAACACTTATCTCAATATCTTAACATCTATTAATATAGAATTGTATTGACGAGTGAAGATTAATTGACGAGTGAAGATTAATAGGTCATCGTCAGACCAGGGAATCGTAGCACGATAACATTCTTCCTTCTTTCTTATACGAAACGGTTTTCAAGAACGTTCTTGTTGCGTTTAAAAATGACGTAATAAAATTTCTTCAAGGCCGGCAGCGCGTTAGTAATGCCTCTGGTGTTGCAAACGTCCATAGGGGACGGTGACCACCTGCTTAAGGGTGAGCCGCTTGCCTGTCTGCTGAAATCCAGCTATAAAAAAAGATTCCAGATCTGCTACATAAAAACATATCTGACACCAAGCCCACCAATAATAAAACACATTTAACCTTCATTTTTTTATTTAACACAGTCTTATACAATGGAGAATTCAATAATCCAGCAACATCAGGTCTCATTCATTTATAATTATTTAAGTTTGGTTTAATAAATTTAAACCTCTAAGGCCGTGTACACACAACAAAAACTGCGCGTTTTTAATTGAGATCACGTAACCAAGTTTTGATAATGTTACCAGCTGACAGCGATCTGGGACGTATTTTTATTGCAAATAATCAATATTAAAAAAAACTTAATTCTTCGTTACTGATTTTCATTGTTCTTTAATAAACTTTATTTTCGCGTTCGGATTGAAGCTACGTAAGAAAGTGCTTTATACATTGTAATACACATTGTTGTCGAATACTCGGATCCGAGTGGAACAGCAACCTTGCAGTAGAGATCACTCAGTTCCGAGTACAACGCCTAATTATTTTTGCTCCGTATTTTATAATACTTATGACTGAATTTTTTCAATTATACGTGTATACCTTATCAAAAATTACTTTGAAAATAAATTTCTTTGGATTCATTTATTTTTTTATTAAAAATGACTGTTAAAGTATTTACACGCTACGAAAAACATAACCGACCAACTCTTTTTTATTCATAATAATATAATATTTCCCTCTCGACTCATTCGTGTGAAGAATTTTTTTTTACAGTAACGCGTTTTATAAACGACCGTCAGTACCCGTCCATGTGTACATAGCTTTATTTTTAACAACTAAAAATTAAAAAAATTAATGAGAAATAGCGAATTTGAAGTACACTTTACGTAACAAATATTGACCATCTAAAATAATTTTAATATATGTATAACAATCCATATTATTATTAAAATGGGAAAGAACTCTGTCTTTACGTTTTCCCGCCTAAATCACTGAACCAATTTTGATGAATTTCGATATAGACATAGATTGGACCTTGGAGAAACCATAGGCTTTTTGTCGCCAAAATGAAACTTGAAGAGGGTGAAATAGGGTTGAACATAAGAAGTTATATGGCAGAACATTCTCTTATTTTTTTTTTCTAATTCATAAATTTTATTATTATACATTATATACTTTATGATGTATGTGATGTATACTTATATATTATACATATAGTGGAAATTGAGTGTTTTGGTTATGACAAAATATTGTGGTACTCATGTGAAGAATTCATGTATTTCGATTAGCTGAATCCGAATCTGGAGCTTTTTAAGCCATATTTTGAGGGTGTACGGTCCAAACTGACTCCAATACACGTCGGTAGGCGGCGTCAAATGAGACCACTTTTATTTTTGTGTGCCGGTGTTATTATTAACATACATATACTAGGTATAAACATGAAAGGTATAAATAGTAGAAACATGAAAGCAGAATAAATGCAGTTGAGATGAGAGCGTTAAGAAGTATGATAGGAGTCAAACTGAGTGACAGGATAAGAAATAGTGAGATAAGGAAACGTTGTGGTCTGAAAGAAGATGTAGTGACAAAAATTGAGAAAGTATGCTGAGATAGTTTGGCCATGTCGAGAGAATGAATGAAAAACGATTGACGAAAAAAGTGTATAAGGCGAGTGTGAATGGAAGTGTTGGAAGGGGTAGACCTAGGCGGACGTTTCGAGACCAGATCAGGGACGTCTTGAATAAAGGGCAGGTCAAGAGTACCCTACACCGAAGGGCATGTATGAAGGGAATAATGAAAGTGGACGAAGCGAAACAAGTATATAAGTATCGTAGCAAGTGGAAAGAAGTGGTCTCCGCCTACCCCTATGGGAAAGAGGCGTGATTATATGTATGTATGTATATACTAGGTATTCAAAGGTGGTCAATATTTTTGTACGCATGTGTACAAATCATCAAATTTAACTATCCCACTTTCTGAACTCCACGCCATCTGGCGGCTTCACCTCCACCTTCTCATTGCCAACTTGACTCCAGTTCGTGCTGAGCACCGTTCCACCGGATTCCACCTACAAATGTATAACGTACATAAATAAATATACTGTCCCAAATTAAGTAGTATAGCACTTGTGTTCCGGACGCCGAGCAGGAAGAATTTCGGCCGTTGACCTGTTATTGTCTGTCTCTGTCACTCCCGCGTAAATATAATGCCGCTTTGCTCCCATAGCGCAATGACCACCGTCGGTCATTGCTCTGTGCGAGCAAAGCGGCATTATATTTTTGCGACAAGCACATTTTGGATCGCATATATTTTTATTAATTTTTTTTTCTTTGCTGTTTTTGTTTATTACTTAAACTCTTTTTGTAATTATATAGCTTGTTCTGAAATAAAATATTTCTTTCTTTCTTCTTTCGAGACGGGAATCGAACCCGTGACCTCCGCAAGTGTACCGAAGTTCGTTAGCCGATAGGCCATGGAGGTCATCAAATATGTCATAAATAAATATACTGTACTAATTCACGCAGTGCCATCTAATCCCTAAGTAAGTAGCATTACACTTGTGTTATGGGTACTGGACAACTGTTATACTTTTCTTTTGTAAATAAATACGAGACGGGAGATGGAAATCGAACTTATAACCATATCTACGTGCAATAAACATGCGAAAGGATTCCTATGCAACGCGTGGCAACGCCCGGATAAGTACAGCATATGCTCTTGACGACCTCCGTGGCCTATCGGCTAACACACTTGCTTGCTTCCTATGCTATGCTTCCGGTCTCGCCTGTTTATGTATAATATGTATTTATTTATAAAAGAAATATATAATAATAGCTCATGACCCACAGCTGGGCTCGTGGCTGGAGGGAAACGGCAGTATACCCATCACACTTGTCAAAGATCAATTGATGGGTTACATATGTCATTGGTCTCATCTTTTACTTTACTGTCACATGTCGTGCACATTTGACGAGAAACTATGGCATGCACCGTGCATACCATCGTGTGATCCCAACCTGGGACCTCTAGAATGGTCTGCGTTATACAACTGAGCTACGTAAGGTTAGCCTTACATAGTGAGAACTTACAAAACTCTTATTCATAGCTCTCCTGACTTCGTCTGACCCTTCCCCGTATATCTTCTGGAAGAGTGCGTTCAGAGCTGCATCGCCTTCTGGTTTCTCTTCTTCTTCCTGTAATATTCAATACTTCTGTGAAACTTTGTATCGCAGGCCCTTCTTCAAAAATCTATTTCTTTATTGGTGAAAAACAGCAGACACAGAACTATGGCAGCATACTTAGACCAAGTGTAGTTGCCATCTAGTCAGGTTTGGCTATGGTTTGAAGTGAAACTTCTTTAGCGACCTTGTAATTTCAAAATGAGGCAGAGGATGGCCACCGATACCCTAAACACACCATTCAGAAGGCAACAAAGACCACCTTGCAGAATACCCTGAGGCTGGCCCAGAGAGGTCATATTGGAGCAATATTTCTCAAAAGATTGAACACCTTTATTGTGTCCCTCAGTCATGAGGCTACGATAAAAAACAAGAAAGTATCTGTGCAGGGGCGGAGAAAGAATACTGACCTCTGCGGCCAAGGTCGGCCTGTCGTAAAAGGCGACAAAACACCCTAGCTACGTGGTAGGGCCCCAAGCCCGTCTGGATGGCGACTACCTTTGGTCTAAAGTATGCCGCCATAATGACTATGTGTTGTGTTCCGGCATTAGTGACCCAAGTTCCTGTACCGTTATGGGACAGCAGCGTGTTCGCGATGCCGTTGCCATTGCAAACACCCACATGCAAACACCCACAGGCGGTGGTAACTGCTAAATTCTAAGTGGGCCATCAGCCTGTCTGCTGTACCACAACAATAAAAAAAATTAGGCTACTTTTCTGAATCCCGTGTATTGAATTGAACACACACACTTTATTCATCGCCTTTTACGACAGGCCACCCCCGACTGCAGGGGCAGTATACTTAATCAACCCCTGTATGGAAAAAAGGGATGGAAAATTGATACTTCATAATGTCTGAAACTTAGTTTTGCAGTCATCACCAGTAACACACAACGCAGCTTACTCAAAGAACAAAATGGTCTTACCATTTTCTTAATATCCTTCTCAATTTTGTTCCAGTCCTTTCTAAATATGTTTGGTGGTTGCTTCGGACCAGAGGCATCAATAACCGCTGTAAAATAATCACTGTTTTTTTAAATAACCATTAGCGATCGATAGGTAGACCATAAGTAAATTTGTTGACTGTTGTGATTTAGCATAATGGTGAACGCACACTTGTCCGAGCCGAACGCGCCGAACGAGTCGAACGAAACGAATTTGAGAATTATGTATATGAAATCTCATGAAACCTCGCACACTTGCCCGCGTCGAATCGTCCGAATCATTCATATACAGAATTCCATCGTTTCGTTCGGCGCGTTCGGCTCGGACAAGTGTGCGGTCACCATTAGGGGCCGTCCATTAATCACGTGATTTTTTTTGGAATTTTTAACCCGACCTTGGTGATACATGGTGGGGTTTAAGACTACCCCCCCCCTCCCCCCTATATAACGTGTATCCTAATTTTAATTATCATCTAATTTTATAATAGAAAATTAAAGACTACAATAATAACGTTTAGAGGTAGACAGAAAGGTTGCAGGTTGTTTTAGACTGACATAAAACTAATGAAAGAAATGCGAAAAACTTTTTTATACTAATACATGAACAATGAACATAATTCACTGTTCAGTATCCTCGGACCACGGATTAGCAAGACTTTCTTCAACACCAATAACTGAATAAGCATCTTGCAAGTCTGTTGTTGGCACAGTGCTAAATTCAATTTAGTACGCGTTTGCCGAAATAATATACATACTACATACACGTGATATATTATTAAACCCCCCCCCTGTCATATTTCGTGATTTTTATGGACCCCTCCCCCCCCCCCCTTTTCGAGCCTACCTAAATATATATTATATAATCTACATTTTATAAATAAATATATACATAAACAGGTGAGACCGGAAGCGTACCGAAGTGTGTTAGCCGATAGGCCACGGAGGTCGTCAAGAGCATATGCTGTACTTATCCGGGCGTTGCCACACGTTGCATACGAATCCTTTCGCATGTCTATTGCACGTAGATTAATGGACAGCCCCTTATGGTGATACCAGCGCTGCACCTCCCACTCAGAAAACTATGTGATCCCGTTTTTAGGTCTTTTGACCACAGCTATTGGGTCTAGCAACTCAGCTACAAGAGGATTTGGGTGAGACAGTAGACTTTGTTTCTTTCTGCACCGTTCAATATCTAATGCAACTGTTGGAACATTGAAGTACTGATGAATTTCATCATTGTATACGAGGAAGTGTTGACTGTGGCTCTGAGAATTCCACTTTCTACATGTTGCAAGCAAAGCATGTTACTCTTGCTAGCAATTTTTATCCACGACGGGCCCCAAGCCCGTCTGGATGGTGACCGTCTTTGGTCTTAAGTATGCCGTCATAATAACTTTTTGTTGTGTTCCGGCATTAGTGACCCAAGTTCCTGTACCCTTATGGGACAGCAACGTGTTCGCGATGCCACTAGCGTTGCAAACACCCACAGTCGACGGTAACTGCTAAATTCTAAGTGGGCTGTCAGCCTGTCAGGTTCCTACACCCCTATGGGACAGCAGCGTGTTTGCGTGTGTGCCCCTAGGATCGCAAACATTCATAGCCGATGGTAATTGCTTATTATTAAGTGGGCCGTCACTCCGTCAGTCTCTGCTGTTCTTTGGCAATAAAAAAAATTGGCAAACCAGTAAGACACCCACAGACCAGGGGCGGTTGCCATCCAGACGGACTTGAGGCCCTTTGACGAAGCTTGGATTGTTTTGTCGCCTTCTCAGACAGCCCGATCCCAGTAGCAGAGGTCAGTATTCTTTCTCCGCCCCTGCATGGATAGCAAGATAGATATTATGTGTTATATTATTCAAAAGTGAACCCAAAATGTACCTTGCGGTATGGCCTTCACCTTCTCCTGATTAGCCTCCCCCTCCAATTGAGTCCACCTTAAGCCCTCCTTCTTTCTCATTTTGACTTCGATTTTTGACGGTGTGACTGCATAAATACACATGTCTGGGACTATTTCGTGTGCTAGTTCTAACTCTAAACTGTATTCTGCATCCGTGTTTGGGAGGGGACTGGACACTGAGAGCTAAAAAAAATATATACTGTCAGATGTCTGCAACTACCCTCATTATGTATTTTCAGTTAACTAATTTATTAAATGAATGAAATGAAATGATTTATTAAACCAAGATGCGGTTGATCCGAGCTCTGGTGTTCCCTATTTTCCTCTATGGCGTGGAAACGTGGACGATCTTAGCCCGAGAACGACAAAGGATAGATGCATTCGAGATGTGGTGCTGGAGGCGTTTACTCCGAATACCCTGGACCGCAAAACGCACAAATGTATCTATCTTGAGTCAACTCAAAATAAAAACCCGATTGTCGACCATATGCCAACAACGCATCCTTACGTATTTCGGACACACAATGCGCAGAGGCGATGAGAGTCTTGAAAAGCTGATAGTCGTTGGGAACATCGAAGGCAAAAGATCGCGTGGTCGTTCACCAACGAGATGGACCGATCAAGTGAAAGACTCATCGTCCTCTAAATTGTATGCGGTCATGAAAGACGCGCTGGATAGGAACCGGTGGAGACAGATCATCCGCTCCAGATGTCAATCCGATGCTGACCACGATCCTCAGACATGAGGGAGACCGACTAGAGAGAGAATTTATTAAGAAGATAATCATAATGTAGATTATTATTGTATATTGAACTATAACCCGGCAACCATTGTTCTGCCATATACAGGGTTATTGTTAATTTGACATATTCCCGTTAAGAGGTGATAGGGTTGATTATTTACGATAATTTTAATCCCCATTTGCATTATGCAAAAGTGAACCATTTTTGAGATATCATGTTTTTTAGCTTTTTTCAAAATAAGTCAAAAATGCAACACCAAAAATTTATTTAAAAAAAAAGTATCATTTTAAATCTGGTTTTTCCTTCTGATTTATAAAAACTTAAACACTGGTTATTTGTCAATATTAAAATAACAATTATCAGTCCTAATTTAAAAATGCAAGATGAAAAACGATATTATTTCAATATGTTTCCGTTTTATTAGCTCTCCAACAGTGCATAACAACTAGGATTTTATTTCAAAGAAACTGAAAAATAAATGATCACAAAGAAAGCAGGCGTATTCAAACTTAATATCGTTCTTTGCCGGTTGTAGCGACACCGACAAAGTAGCGTTTTGGAATCTATCCCGGAAGTGCTTCATGTGATTCCATTGTCACATGGGATCGTTTTTGTTATGTACTAAACTGTAGGTAGTTGACCAAAAACCAGTCTGGAAAAAGCAACTGTCAAGACTGCTTCATGTGCTATGTGTTCCTAGGGTTTTGTGAGTATTTAACAGTGGCGACGAGTGAAAATAGTGAAAACGCGTAAATAAGTGAATAATTTCATAATAATTACATTTTAAAAAACAAATAATAATGGGTGTTAAATTTAATGAATTTGACATTGCTAACGGTTGTTGGAAAAATTACATCGAGAGGTTTAGTTACTGTCTTGAAGCTAATGATATTAAGGAAGATGCAATGAAAAAAGCTAATTTATTGGCGGTTTGTGGTTCTGAATTATATGATTTGATTATATGTTTAATATCACCTCAGCGGGTAAGCGAGGTTACCTTCACATTTATTATTCAAATTTTAAACGGCCATTTCCACCCAAAACCGAATGAGATCATAGAATCTTACAAATTTCATACGAGAAATCAAGAAGTAGGTGAATTATTGAAAAACTATATTGCTCAACTTCGTAAGTTAAGTATAAATTGCAATTTTATAGATTTGAATCGCACCTTAAGAGATAGGTTAGTTTGTGGAATTTTAGATAAAGATATTCAAAAAAAACTTCTACAACAAACTCAATTAACTTTTGAAGAGGCTTGCCATATAGCACTGTCTCATGAAAGTGCGAATATAGACTCCAATATAATAGTACAACCCGGCCTAAGTACCATGATTCAAGAACAAGATTTTACAACACCAATGGATATCAATAAAGTATCAGGTAGGGAAATGTCTTTTTCTAAGAATAGGTCCAGTTGTTTGCGGTGTACTAAACAACACAGTGGTGAATGTCGTTTTCGCTGGAGTAAATGTAACTACTGTGGGAAAAAAGGTCACATAGAAGCAGCATGTTTACTAAAATCTAAGCAAAATAGGAAGCAGAGTTATTCTGAATGTAATGGGCTATATGAGATAGGGGTAAATTGTATTAGACAGGATAAAGTAAAACCTTATGAGATTAAAGTGCTTTTAAATGGTACAGAGATAAATATGGAGGTGGATTCAGGTTGTCCATATACAATAATTAGTGAAAACACAGCTAGATTAATATGGAATAGATCACTTCCAAATATGAAAAAGACAAACATTGGCTTGAAGTCCTATACTGAGGGGAAATTATCATTATTAGGTGAATCAAAGGTACAAGTGAACTATAAAAATATAGTGAAAAATTTGAAAATTCTCATTGCTAAAGGTAATGGTTCGAGTTTAATTGGCAGAAATTGGTTTTCTGAATTAGGTATTATGATACAAGGGCTGAATAATTTAAAAATTACTGCAAGTGTTAGAACTCAAGTTTCACAATTAATTAATAAGTATAAATACATTTTCGATTCTGGTTTGGGAAAATACAAGGGACCAGTAGTGAATATTACACCAAATAAAGGGTCTGTACCTAAATTTCTGAAATGTAGACCAATACCATTTGCTATAAGGGAAAGAGTTTTTAAGGAGATTGATAGGCTAGTTAAAGAAGGAGTAATTGAGCCTACAACACATTCCAAGTGGGCTACCCCGATAGTACCTGTTTTAAAAACAAATGGCAATGTTCGGCTATGCGGTGATTACAGATCCACTGTGAATGCAGTCACTAATACGGATACCTACCCTTTGCCTACGCTTAATGAAGCTTTTGTTGAACTGCAAGGGGGGGTAATATTCTCAAAAATAGATTTAGAACAGGCATATACACAAGTACTGGTTGATGATGAGACATCTGAGCTTTTAACATTAAATACACCAAAAGGTTTGTATAAAATGAAAAGGCTACCTTTTGGTGTTAAGGCTTGTCCTGGTATTTTTCAAAGGCTGATGACGTCACTACTGGCAGGGGTCAGAGGAATTTCTGTTATGTTGGATGACATAGTTGTCTGCGGGACAGATGTTGAGGAGCACAATATTAGGTTAGAATCAGTATTACAGAGGTTGCATAGAGCTGGGTTAAAAGTAAACAAAGAAAAATGTATATTTGCAGTCCCCAGAGTCCAATTTCTCGGTTATTTAATAGATGAATCTGGAATACACCCCTCTAAAGACAAAATTGACTCTATTGAAAAATCTTTACCACCAAGGAATATAAAGGAGTTACAAGCATTTTTAGGGCTTCTCAATTTCTATGATCGTTTTTTGCCAAAGAAAGCAACTATAGCTGAACCATTATACAGATTATTAGACAAGAATGCTAAATGGGAATGGAACAGGTCACATCAGTCTGCTTTTGAAATGTTAAAATCTATGTTAGCAAGCAATGATACACTAGTGCATTATGATGCTCGCAGGAAGTTGATAATGTCTTGCGATGCCTCTCAATATGGATTAGGGGCAGTTCTGGAACACGAGATGGATGACGGTACTAAAAAACCGATAATGTTTGCATCCAGAACGATGAATTCACATGAACGCAACTATGCCCAAATAGACAAAGAAGCAGCAGCCATCATATTTGGGTTAAAGAAATTCCATCAATACATAAGTGGACGTAAGGTATACATAAACACTGATCATAGACCCCTGCTGGGCATATTTGGTCCAGGTAAGCCTATTCCTACCATTATCTCACCAAGAATGTTGAGATGGGCATTATTATTAAACTCATATGATTATGAGATACAGTATGTGGAAGGTAAAAAACTTGGAAACGCAGATGCATTAAGCCGTTGGCCATGTAAGGAGGAGCAAATTAAGGATGAAGAGTATTCCGGAGTGCTACTAATAGAGGAAACACCCTTAGACTTGGAGTTCACTGCTGTAGAAGTTGCTAAACTCACACAAAAGGATACAACACTGTGCAGAATACTGTATTGGATTAGAAATGGTTGGCCTACAAAAGTGGAAAAAGATTTCAAAATATTCTGGCAAAAAAGAGAGGAGTTATCGATACACAATAAGTGTATATTGTGGGGCAATAGGGTAGTTATTCCAGAACTAATGCGCGAACATATCTTAAATGAGCTACATCGAAATCATGATGGCATAGTTATAACAAAAGCATTAGCCAGAAGCTATTTCTGGTGGCCTGCAATGGACAAACAGATTGAAAATGTTATAAAAAACTGCAGCAATTGTTTAGAAAATAGAAATATGCCAGTTTCAGTGACACATCATTGGCTAAAACCTGATAAACCATGGTCCCGGCTACACATAGATTACGCTGGTCCATTTATGGGAAAAACGTTTTTTATTGTCATTGATGCATACTCCAAATGGCCTGAAGTTAAAGTAGTGAATGACCTCAGTAGCAACACATTAATAAAAACATTGCGAGATATTTTTGCTGAACAAGGTTTACCAGACTCCCTTGTCAGTGATAATGGTAGAAGTTTTATATCTGAAGAGTTTAAGAATTATTTGAAAAGCTGTGGTATTAGACAGATACTGGTGCCCCCTTACCATCCAGCTTCAAATGGACAAGCAGAACGGATGGTACAAACTGTTAAAAAGAAGCTTAAAAAATTAACATCAGAACCATGGTCTGAGCGGCTCCCCAAGATGTTATATGGACTACGATCTACACCTAACAGCATCAATGAAAAAACACCAGCAGAGCTTCTTAATAATAGACGCTTCCGTACTAAATTTGATTACCTAAACCCTTTGTCTTTTAGAGATAAAGAAGAAATTCATGCAAAAGACGACAATAGTACACTTAAAATAAGGACATTTAAGGTTGGTCAATGGGTATATGTTCGTAACTATGCGAAAGGGCCTCGATGGCTCAGAGGTATTGTAGAGAAGAGAGTTGGAGTCTGTAGGTACTTGGTGCGGTGGAATGGCCGATTATTATTAAGACACATAAACCAGATACATGGGCCTGCAGAGGAAAGTAAAAAACTGCAATCGAAAGAAGGAAGGGATTTACAGTTAACAATAAGTGATGAGGATAGTGAAGGAGAAATCACTATCCCTTCCCCACGGAAATGGCCGGAAATCATTGGAGTTAGAGGACCACAAGATGTGGTGTTACCATCTCAATCTGAAGAAGGATTCAGAAACAAAAGAACTTTGTCAATTTCACCGCCAGCATCTACCCCAAAGAAATTACGGGCCGAAAGACAATCTAGCTCAGAATCATATGAGGATTCTGAAGTTGATGAAGAATAATATAATACAATATTTCAAAATTATACATCTACATTATATAATATGTAACTATAGTAATAAAAATATAATAAATAATTAAATAAGTAAAGTGCTATAAGAACAAGAATAAAATTAGTGATTATGAACTTGTATAAGAATATTAGTTTAAAAAGTGATTGTGTCAGCTATCTTCGGGGAAAGGCATGTTATGTACTAAACTGTAGGTAGTTGACCAAAAACCAGTCTGGAAAAAGCAACTGTCAAGACTGCTTCATGTGCTATGTGTTCCTAGGGTTTTGTGAGTATTTAACAGTTTTGGTTGGTGATCTAAACGGTCATGTGGGTGACGAATGTGGGGAATTTGAGCGTGTTCATGGTGGATTTGGGTAAGGTAGCCGCAACGCGGAAGGGGAGGACATCCTCAATGCGTGTGCGGCTGCCGGCCGACCTTGCCATCATGAACATTTATTTCAAAAAGAGACCCGAGCATCTCATCACCTACAAGAGCGGGAGGAATGCTACCCAAATCGACTTCCTACTCACTAGGAGACACCACAACAGCAAAGTAGCCAACTGCAAGGTCATACCCGGTGAAAGTCTCACTGCACAACACCGTCATCTTGTCATGGATCTCTGCGTGAAGCCCAAAGGCAAATGCCTTCAACGCCGAATCAGATGATGGCTTGATAAAGTCAAGTTCCAGGAGTTCGCCTCAGCTATCGGCGACAAGTGGCCCGGTGCTGAGGGCGAACCGGTTCAAGCTTACTGGAACAGGATTCAGGCGGCTATCCTTGGGTCAGCGAAGGTGCTTGGCGAGTCTAAAGGCGGATGCAAGTATGACAAGGAGACTTAGTGGTGGAACGACTCAGTCCAGAGGGAGACCAGGGCGAAAAAAGTCTTGTTTAAGAAGTGGCAAACGTCCAGATCTCCTGAAGATCGCGACGCATACCGGGTGGCAAAGCGCACCACTAAGAGAGTTGTTGCCAGAGCCAGACGAGACAACTTATAACCACTTTACGATAAGTTGGAATCGTCTGAGGGGCAGAAGCTCATCTATAAGTTGGCGCGCTCCAGGGTCAAAGCGGCACAGGATATTTCAAGTGCCGCTGTGTAAAAGACCCTGTGGGCAACCTGCTATGCAAGAACCTCGCGGTGAACGAGAGATAGCGGTCGTATTTCCACTAGCTGCTGAACACGCAGCACATGGAGGTGCCGCCGCCTGGTCTGCCTCCAATCAAAGACTTGTGCCACTGATAATGCCTGCAGAGGTCCATCGCCGCATGAAAAATCGGAAAGCTGTTAAATCCGATGGAGTCCCCATCGAAGCCTGGAAGGTGATGGGCTCTCGTGGTGTGGGCAACTTAACTAATCTTTTTAACCGGACAATCCTCACCGGTACGATCCCGGACCAACGAGAGACTGAGTATCATTACTCCCATCTTCAAAGGCAAGGGGTCGGTGCAGGATTGCGGTAATTACCGAGGTATTAAGGTCATGTCCCATGTAGATCTTTGAGAGGGTTATCGACTCTCTGATTCCGCAGGAGTGCAGTCTCGGGACGTCAGTATGGGTTTCGCCCTGGTCATGGGGCCATGGATCCTGTTTCAGCCCTAAGGACTGTCGAGGAGAAATACAGGGCAAAGAATAACTGTAACTCCACAAATCCCACACCCGTACGCATAGGCGGTGACACGGTCGAGCGCCAGGGCTGTAGCTAGAGTCGAATTTGAGATAGGGCAGCATTAGTTACAGGTAGGGCAGAAGTAAAACATTTATCATAATTGATCTGCTCATCTGCTGGGCATGCATTGACAATGCCTCTAGCGTTGCAAATATTTACTGGTGAAGGTAGCCTGCTGAACTCCGGTTAAAAGCACACTTATCCGTAACAAAGATATTCATACTCACAGTTCTGTCACCGTAATGTACTCTAACTTTATCCTTTGGTGCGTTCTTGAGCAATATTGTGACAACTACTTGTGAATCCGTCTGATACCAGTCATGTTTAATTTTGGGCTTCATCACCTGTAAACCAGAAATTGTGTTCAATATCTTATGAATTTTCATGAAATGTGTGTGACTTTAAACTAAAATTTACAAGTCTTCAGCTTCCCTAGTAGTGAGTCCCTTAGCATGCATAGCTGGTTACTAAAACAAAATAAAGCTCTTATCTCCGCTGGGCTATTAACAGGCAAAAGTAAATTTCAAAAATGAGATACGGTCAACGGGATCCAAAAAATAAATAGCTTATAAACCATCTATGAAAAATTCCACTTCGAATGATAGTAGTCCCGTCCCGATATGTTCAGTAGTCTTGAGGTGATGGAACCCCATTTATATATATATATATATATGTAATGAAAGTATGAGCCGCACCAGAGGTAGCACTCATATTGAAAAATAATGAACGGCGAATGTCACATTGCCATAGACCACCTCTCCCCCCTTGTCACTCAGCAAGACCCCTCCCCCTGTATGCAACTTTATTTTATGAACGGCCCCTAACTGTTAATAACACATAATTCAGAATTAAAAGTTTATATCTTATACATTGCAGTTCCTATAAAAAAAAGTGATGATAGTATAAAAGAACCCATTTTCCTTATTTAAATATATATGTAGATAGCTTCTGCACAGCGAATAGGCCGATTATAGTAAGGAGTTGTGATTGCCTATGGGTGTTTCTGATGCCAGGAGTTTTGCTAACACACTGCAGTTCATAGACTCACTGGAACCTGGGCCAATTATGCCGGAACACAGTACTACGTTATTATGATGACAAAGAATGAAGGCCCCTGAATGGACATATTTGCTTATCAGTCTAAAAAAACCGTTTAGAAAGAAGACAACTGTATATTTTCCGCTCAAAATAACCTCGTCACTGTCACACAACACTAACCAATCAATGAAACAGGTCACAAATACCAAAATTTGTATGACAAAGACAATACTTTAGAAAAACGATATAACAAGTTATGAGATTACGGGTTTAAAAAATACGATCAGCATTTTTAACAAGAGTTTACTACACGTCACATTCAAGTTGTTGAAACAAATAAGAATGTGAAACTTTTGGCTAAAATCCAACAAGAAATGTTAGGTATATAGTATTGTTTCATTTACTCATTGTTTCTAATTCCGCGTTAAATTAAAATATTTAGAAAGTACTAGGTATTTGAGAAATAAATAAAAGTAGGATGGATTTCATTTTAATAAATAAAATAATATAGGTATCTTTATCACCTCGATTTGCGAATCTCCTAAATCTCCTTTGTCAGACATTGTTAATTTGTTATGTTATTGACTTGAAAATGACTTGATTTTTGTCTTCTCAATAATATTTTAAATTTTTATTTTTAATAGATGCACTCAGTGTTGCCAGGTTGGATTGAAAAAAATACATTGTTCCGCATTCCGCACGTAAAATTACAGTAGATCGGTAGAAAAATACAGTAAATCATAAAACTCAGTACAGTGTTTTTACAATGAAAAAAAAAACATACGTTTATTGGAATTATCAATGTATTTAATAATCACTATTAAAAATTATATTTAGTTTGTCAATCAATATCTGTATCACTGTCACTCAAGGGTTCATTTTTATATATTTTGTGTGTAAAAGTGTTCATCATTTTTTTATTTAGGTTCTAATTAATACAATTAACAGAATTTATTAAAATAGACTGGCGCGCTAATATGTTACCCTTGAAGGTATTTGTGATTAATCTATTTCTTCTAATCTATTTCGTCGCTTTCACGAGCCGACATTTATAATGACAATTTTAAAAGTGATACTAATTATTTATTAAAATACAAGAATGTATGTAGCCACTATTTCAAAATGAACACTTCATTTTATGGTTATAAACTTACCTACTATTATCCGCAACATTACAAGGGTAGCTTGCGTAAACAAAGAATATGCTAAATATAAACATCTCAATTTTGTCAAATAATAGTTATCTATAATATATTCCCCGTTCTGTGGGAATTCCCCGGCCCAAGAGGTAACGCTTACTTGAAGTAGAACACAGTGCGGTTCGTTTCACGCAATGAATGGTGAATCTACTTTTTTGGTGGTTAATATTAAAATTAACTACGTTTTTCGCTACTCATTGTATACTGCATAGCTGGAATACAGTATACAGCAAAAGCAGTAAAATTACAGTAAATCTACTGTAATTACAGTGCACCTGGCATCACTGCATGGACTATTTCGCAAGATGAGCTGAAATTAGTGATGAACGTTACGATTCGATTTTTATGAAGATTGATTCAATTGAATACGATTTAGTGATTTTTTGAATGGATTTACTTCAATACGATCTTCATTCGAATCGTTTCATAAGTTAAGTGAATCGAATCCTTTAGATCGTATGTATTTTCAAAACATTGTTATGAAGAAAGATAGATTACAAACGAATGACGACACTATAATTATTTACATTATTAGTTTGCAATGTTTATGACGGTACAAAGCGAAGCAAGTCGATAGCCAAAAATAATGAAGTAGTTCTAAAAAGTCTTTGTTGATTTTATTTTGATTTGGTCGTTTGTGCCGTACGTATCACCGTGTTATGAGTACCATTTATTAGTATGGCAACATTTGGGTACGATGGCCTTAGGATATTTGGCGATTGTGGCTACCTCTACGCCATCAGAACGCCTTTTCTCTCTCGCAAATATAACATTAAATGAAAGTCACAATAGACTGCTGCCGGAAAGGCTATAAAAATTATTATTTTTAAAAAGTTTGGACATGCAGGATTGGCATTTTTTATTTCGAAATTATTTCCTTCTAAAAAGTCAATTTTCAAAGCCAATGTTTTTTTCCCTATTTTTTAGTAATTTTCATTAAAGTTTGTATTTAATCAAAAGAAATGTTTTATTTGTTCAAATTATTGTAAATTTTGATTTGATTTTTGAATCGATTTTTAAGAGATCGATTTAACAGAATACGATCGGATCCAAGAAGCGATTCAGAGGCCTACGATCCATTACGATCCAAAAAAATCGATTCAAAGAGAAAAATCGTGTATCCCTAGCTGGAATTATCTATTCTATTCTTGTTACTTTTGGCTCTAACGCTTTGGGCATTGATTTTGCCAATGTCGAGGTAAGAGAAGATTTGACCAGTGCGAGTCAAATGATAATAAGGATAGATATAATAATTTAGCTGAAAGTATTCTGAAGACCTGGTGACAATGTAATATAAAAATGATACATAGACTATATTATAAACATATATCATTTAACAACAAAAATTTACTTAATAATAAAAATAGAATCAGTTAGCGTTGCCAATCCGCGCGTTTAGACATTGTTATAGTTTGGATACCTAGTCATTCAGGCAGGACAATGAAATTGTTGATTGGTATGCTAAAAATGCCATCCTCACAGGTACAACAAAGTATAGCAAATGTTTCCCTAGAGACCTCCCTTCTCTCAGCAAACCTCATATTTATTGGACCAATGGATATAATCTCTGGAATCAAACTTGTCAAGCGATAGGAAAGCACGTAAAATTCCTTTTAACGCTAAAGTAATGTTGTTGTAGGTTACAAAATTTTTCAAGAATTGTGTTTCGTTTCAACCAACCAAAAAATGGTCAAACGGATGACTAAAGACATGTAGCGATGAATATAATCTTAATTGTAATGTATGATCGACATTTCTTATTAACAATATCAATAAAAAAATATAATTAATAAACTGGCATTATTTTGGCATTTTTATTATAAACTTTGGCAGGATTTGGCAGGATTCTATTCAAGCTAAGGCAGGATTACAAATTTTGAGATGGTCACACTGTGTCTTGTCTTGTCTATCTGGTAACACTGCACTGCAAGTGCAATGCATCTGTTTTTATATTTCGTGATATAATTTATTATTACTATTGTTACTAATGAATAAGTGATATGATTTGGTAAAAATAATTCAGGAATAATTGTAAAGTGTATGTATGATGTTGGTAAGTTTTTTACGAGATCGAATATTCAAAAGTAATGTTTTTTTTTTTCAATAAAAATAGTTCGTGTATGTACCTTATCATTATCATAAATAAACAAATAATGTAAAGCAATAAATTACAAGAATGCGTCATGATTTTTATTTATCACCTGTATTCAGATTTCTCACAAATGTACATTTTATTACCCTGTGTTGTCTTATAATAGTAATTCCATATCTTTACATACTGCAACAAAAAATACAAATTTATTAGCTAAAAAATTTCTTCTGGCTATAGTTGAGCCCAAAAGTATGAGTGATCTCCAACTCTCAAACTAATCTAAGAACTAACCTATATTTTGAGTCATTCAAAGGTATCTTGCATGGATTGGAACAAAAAACAACAAACAAATATATATATTTTTTTTTATTGCGTCGGACAGCAGACAGGCTGACAGCCCGCTTAGAATTTAGCAGTTACCGTCGCCTATAGGTGTTTGCAACGCCAGTGGCATCGCGAACACGCTGCTGTCCCATAAGGGTACAGGAACTTGGGTCACTATTGCTAGCTAGGGTGGGTTGTTTTGTCGCTTTTTACGACAGGCCGACCCCGGCCACAGAGGTTAGTATTCTTTCTCCGCCCCTGCACGGATAAATAATATGAACATATAAGTTCGGAGTGTGAGGATATGTCAGAGGAAGAAAATGATGAATGTGTTCATTATATTTTTTTCTCTATAAATATTTTGCATATATTTATTCACAATGTCATGTCTTATACACCCTTGATAAAGAACAACAAGGTAATAGGTGAAATAATTTATTTATTTATTATTTATTTATTTCTTCAAACAACATTATTTACATACACACAACATATTACATGAAGTAAAGAATACTTTTTAATTTATATGTTTTAGCACTACACTACAAATACAGATTGAGCATATAAAAATGTATGCATGTACAACATTATCATCTATAAAAATACTATCACCTAAACTAGGCCGAGCCTGTATCGTAGGTGAGAGTACCTTCCTTATGTGACGAAGAAATTTTTTTTTTGTGTCAGGGTAGTTGAGCGTTTTTACGGACTCAAACTGGTTAGACACAATAATATGCGGACATGTTAAAATTTTCAAAGTAATTTTTTTTTTTTTTTTTTTTAGTATATTTATACATTTTAAAGTTAGTTTTTAGTGTATTTTGTAATTAGTTGTGTTACTAAGGTCTTTTTTTTTTTTTAATAATTTCAATTTGATTTTATTTTAATGTAACGAACAGATTTTCAACATCATTGTAACTTTGTTTTATGAGCCAGCTTGTTAGTATTTTCTTACAGTGGTATGTGTTTAGTGAATATATGTCAAGAACTTTATTCAATTTGTTGTAATAATTGGGGTTAAATTAGTTTCTTTGGAGTGAATGTCGGACCCTTCCTTGACCTGACCTTGAAGAGACTTCCTTGACTTGACAGTGAGACTAAAGGGTACTTTTCCTTGGCTGGTTGTGAATTATTTACTCTATGTATTTCTCACAATGTTTTGGGACTTGTGGTTTGGGGACTAGTTGACTGTCATGGCATAAACTTCAGTCTAACGACCCCCTCATATTGAAATGATGTTGGAGCACATTTCAATATGTTTGGTGCAGCTTATTTATTCTTGATCACCAGGGGCCTTTGGTGGCCTGTCTTTGACATCTCGCGATTTTAATCGCTCTTCAGCTAGGCTGATGGGCTTTCTACTAGGTGACAGAGGTCAGTTAACCAGATACTGCGGTGATCCATTGATATGACCTGAACTATTTATTCATCTCAGGAAAAAGTGAGGTTTTATTCACTATCACCTAATCTTGAAAACAAAACCTGTCTAAATTGTTGCTGTTTCACTGATAAATGTATGAAAATTAATACAGTGATTTTGTGTAAACTTGATGTGCTTATAATGTCATCATTGCCGCTTGCTACCCCAACTTACACTCTGGGGTCCACTAATTCGAGTCCTGACCACATAATTTTTTTTTATTGCTAAGGAAAAGCTGACAGGCTGACGGCCTACTTAATAGTAAGTAGTTACCATTGCCTATGGGTGTTTGCGGCGCTAGAAGCATGACGATGACTGTCCCATAGGGAGGAAGCTGGGTCACTAATGCCAGAACACAACACCAGGTTATTAAGGCGGCATACTTTATCTGTGCAGGGGCGGAGAAAGAATACTAACCTCTGCGGCTGGGGTCGGCCTATCGTAAAAGGCGACAAAATAATTCACCTTTGCTACGTGGTAGCACCTTTGGTTTAAAGTCATCATCATCATCTAAGCATTGTATCCCGATTGCAACCTAAACTTTCGTTTCGGTGCCCGGGGTCTGCTTTCCGACTTTTTCTACTCCACTTCGCACGGTCTTCAGCATCCCTGGTAGTGAGCCCATTGGCACGCATATCACCCCTTACGACGTCAAGCCAGCACTTTTTGGGTCTACCCCTCCTGCCGGGTCCCGGCGGAGGCGACATGGCCAGACATTTGTTTCCCACGTAATCATCCAGTTGCCGTAAAACGTGGCCGTACCAACGGAGCCGACACTCCTGCAATTTATCCGTAATGTCACGGACATGAAGACTGCCGCGAATGCGGGAGTTCCTAACGCGGTCCTTCCGCGTCACTCCACACATCCACCGCAGCATATTCATCTCCGTGACACTCAGTTCTTGCCTGTGTCGCTCTAGCACCGGCTACGCTTCACAGCCGTATAAAAGGACAGCCCTAGTGACCTTTGGTCTTAAGTATGCCGCCATAGTAACCTTGTGTTAATTTATCCGTAATGTCACGGACATGAAGACTGCCGCGAATGCGGGAGTTCCTAACGCGGTCCTTCCGCGTCACGCCACACATCCACCGCAGCATATTCATCTCCGTGACACGCAGTTCTTGCCAGTGTCGCTCTAGCACCAGCTACGCTTCACAGCCGTATAAAAGGACAGCCCTAGTGACCTTTGGTCGTAAGTATGCCGCCATAGTAACCTTGTGTTAATTTATCCGTAATGTCACGGACATGAAGACTGCCGCGAATGCGGGAGTTCCTAACGCGGTCCTTCCGCGTCACTCCACACATCCACCGTAGCATATTCATCTCCGTGACACGCAGTTCTTGCCTGTGTCGCTCTAGCACCGGCTACGCTTCACAGCCGTATAAAAGGATAGGCCTAGTGACCTTTGGTCTTAAGTATGCCGCCATAGTAACCTTGTGTTGTGTTCCGGCATTAGTGACCCAAGTTCCTGTACCCTTATGGGACAGCAGCATGTTCGCGATGCCACTGGCGTTGCAAACACCTTGTTAAATTCTAAGTGGGCCGTCAGCCTGTCTGCTGTCCTACAGCAATAAAAAAAATACTTATACACAAGGAGGGCCCTACCCTACCACATAGCTAGGGTTGTTGATGTGAAACATCTATAGCCGCACGTAAAACCGATTTCTGGCGTGGCGACGCATGACGCATACCGTTATATGATGGTAATTATTGGAAATTATATACATGCAAGTTTCAACTTTATTCCTTTTCAACTTATCATGTAAATAAATATTGAATTTTGATGATTTGATTGTATGCTCTATGGCCCTCAAAATAAAGCACAATATTTACTTTGTGTTTTTTATTTATAGTTAATGATATTTTTATTTGTTAGAAATTGAAATGAAACAATATATTTTTAACTTAGTGATCGCGAAGATAAAGTGATTGGTTGATTTTTTAAACGTAATATAATATATTGTTTGGTAATTGATATTTCGGCGGGTCAGTGCATATTTTCTATTGTTTTTATCATCATGACATATTTAGTTCCTATCACAATCTGTTCTTTTCTGCATAATGTTTCTGGCTGACCACGGCTGAGGGCTGAGCTGAGGTTCGAATTCTTACTCCGCCCCTGCACTGTAAAAGACAGGAAAACTTTTACAGCGACTGTCTTCCGACCTCCCAACCTCTAAAGGAAAACCAAACGGTTTCTGGTTCAGCGGGAAAATTAAGGAATATTCACCCGCCAATGGGGATGCCCCATGCCCTGGATTGTATCGGAAGCGTTTTGGATAAGGCCGGGGCGGCGATTGCCTCTGCGTGCGGTTCGAATGTGCTCAAATGCCCTGCTCATACACTGTTAATGTCTCACTGCGTGCAAGCTAGCTGAGGGAGAGATCTGTCGACTTTTTTGACTCCCCTGTAATAAAATGGGGTGATCCTATTCCTCTCACAGGCTGGAGCCATAACATCATCATCATTTCAGCCGGAAGACGCCCACTGCTGGACAAAGGCCTCCCCCAAAGATCTCCACGATGATCGGCCCTGCGCTGCCCTCATCCAACCTATTCCGGCGATCTTGACCAGATCATCGGTCCATCTTGTGGGGGGCCTACCAACATTGCGTCTTCCGGTACGCGGTCGCCATTCGAGGACTTTTCTGCCCCAACGGCCATCAGTCCTTCGAGCTATGTGCCCAGCCCACTGCCACTTCAGTTTTGCAATCATCCGGGCTATGTCGGTTACTTTGGTTCTTCTGCCATAACATATAAGCTTATAATTGTTATCATTGTGTTAATATACATATAATACAATTCATGAAATTATTTCCTTTTCAGTTTTGTTCCCGTATTTTCAATCAAGTATCGAAATTGGAGCTATTAAGGCAACTTAGCCATAGCGTAAAGATGAGTAAAAGAGTTGCAGTATGTCAAATGACTTCTAATGGTGATAAAAAAGCGAATTTACAAGTTGTTACTAATTTAATTAGTGATGCAGCGAAGGAAAATGTTGAAGTTAGTATCTTGTTCATTTCTTGTAGTTTCATTACAAAAAATAGGGCAAAAGCCGTAAGATTCGATAGAGCCATAAGTCTTTTTATTATTGCTGAGGAACACAAGACAAGCCGTCAACACCAACACCTGGGTACGGCGAACGTGCTGCTGACCCATAAGGGGAGGTCTAGTAGAATTTCACTAATCTATAGCATCAAACCAAGCTAGAACTTTAACACCCAAGTAACTATTTTTTACCTAAAAATCATATTTATGTTGTGCAAAAGACAGGGCTTGCCAGTTTGAGAGATTTTTATTCCCTAGTTTTTACATAATATGGTTACGTTACGTTACGTTATTATATTATTATTATGATCTTACATCAATGCCTCTGCATCTACTGTGTCACTACTGTTCCTGATGCATAAACGCAATCTCATACTAGGAAAGCATATGCTGGAACTGGATGAGATATGAGCTCCTGTCAAAAAAACAGCTTCGTTACATCAACAAGGCAGGCTTTGCCAATGAGCTATAGTAAATGTGGTGACCACAATAGTTCATTAAATTGGACTTAGTGATATTAGGTTATAATAATAATTTATTCTCTCTTAATTTTATTTAAGAGCTCTTTATGTGATGTGCTTTTCAGATGATATTCTTCCCCGAAGCCTGTGACTACATTTGTGATAATAAGAAAGATATTATAGCATACACAGAACCTATTTTAAACGGTCAAATAGTCACTAAGTATAGAGAATTAGCTAAAGAGCATAATGTTTGGTTATCTATGGGTGGTGTACATGAAACTGTAAGTATTATTATTAATTTGTAGTAGGTGATTGTTGGGTCATCGCAAACCAATTCTGCGATTTTACTTCAATTAAGTAATGACCACTAGTGGTCATTACTTAATTGAGTGTTTGATATTCATTGAGTAACCTTAATTGAGTAACCACACTAGTGTGGTTCCAACAGGATGCAGAAAATTTTAATACAAATTTCGGATTCTCCTATCTGTAATTTGCGAGGCAGTAGTGATTTTCCAACAGATTACTTCGCAATGAAATAAACTGTCTACCTCCCAACTGTGCCTGGCTTTAGCAGAAGATCGGCATTGATTAAAATCGCCGGCAAGTCACTGAGCTGATGCCAATTTAGGAAAACAATTAGCTTAAGTTAGTTTAAACCTATCTTTTCCGTGCAGGGGTGGAGAAAGAATATTGACCTCTGCGGCCGGGGTCGGTCTGTTGTAAAAGGTGACAAAACAACCCAGAGGGGGGCCTCTAGCTACATGGTAGGGCCCCAAGCCCGTCTGGATGGCGACCACTTTTGGTCTTAAGTATGCCACCATAATAACTTTGTGTTGTGTTCCAGTATTAGTAACCCAAGTTCCTGTACCCTTATGGGACAGCAGCATGTTCGAGATGCCACTGGCATCGCAAACACCCATAGGCGACGGTTACTGCTAGATTCTAAGTGGCCCGTCAGCCTGTCAGTTGTAGAGCAGAGGTTCCCAGACTTTTTTTCTCATAAACCACTTTAGAACACTTCACTTCTGTGATGTTAAGCCAACATTTTAGTTCTTCCCTATCAAAAGCAAATACATTTTCGTGGACCTCCGTTTACAAATTGTGAACCCCCATTTTATTGTCACGCTACCCGTAGACCCCCTGTTGAGTCTGGTCCTAGAGCAATAAAAAAACTAAAACCAGTAATTCATTTCCTAAATAAAAAAATATTTTCTTACTCTTTTCTCTCTTCTAACCCAAGGAAAACACTTCATAGAACACTTCAGTATTTGTATAAAAAGTCAACATTTGTCACTTGCATCACCCTTCCATAGCTGGGGGACACAGTTGACAAGGGGATGCACCTCCCTGGTATACCCATTAAAACCATGCCAGTGCTCCTCTACCTACATGGAACACTGCGTGCCACGTCTGCCGGTGCCTTACAATGCCTTGGACGACCATACTGTACCGATATAAACATTATCTTTTTCAGGACAATAAAAATTCAACAAAAATGTACAATACACATATAATAATCAACAATAAAGGTGATATAGTACAAACATATAGAAAATTGCATTTATTTGACGTGGAAATACCAGAAAGAAATTTACGGTTGAAGGAGAGTGACTTCTCGAACTCTGGAAGTAATATCGTGACACCTGTTGAGACGCCTGTAGGCAGGGTTGGTAAGTTGCACTGCATTTAAGCTCCAGCTGTAGAACCTTTTTAAGTTAATCGAAAACCTAACAATTTTTGACAGGAGCTGCTCGTATCTCGTCCGGTTCCAGCATGTGCTTTCCTAGTATGATATTACATTTATGCATCAAGGTACAGCAGTGGCACAGCAGGTGCCGAGGCGTGTCATCTGCCTCGTTACAGAATCTGCAGGCTTTGCTATCCCTGATCCTTATGATGCTTAGGTGCTTGTTTAGGCAACAGTGTCCGGTAAAGTTGTGCTACTTACTATGGCACTATTAAAAAAACGCAAATTCTTTTCTTAAATGACATTTACAGACCTCACAAGGGTACTTGATATCCTTTGCTGTATATATATATTTTTTCAAGGTATGTCCATATGTTACGATATGCGCTTCCCCGAGCTGAGCACAGCGTTAAGTATATTGAATGCGGAGATTTTGACGTATCCGTCGGCCTTCACGCAAGCCACCGGCGCTGCTCATTGGCATGTTCTGCTTAGGTATGCATTACAAGTATAGCAACGTTACAAATAAATTATTATTATGCCTAGTAACTTATTATTATGAATTATAATAAAAAAAGTATCATGTGGCACACACATGCAAGCAAGCACGCACACACACACACACATGC